>JH431830.1:85824-145387 GCA_000239455.1 Strigamia maritima
ATTCAAAATTCAAAAAAACAAACCGCCCGCCATTTTTAAGAAAACAAGTCGTGTCGCTACGACAACATGAATATCAAATATCATAGTAAATGATTTATTCAAAGTGGACATTATCTCTCTCTCTCTCTTTCTTTCTTTCTTTCTTTCTTTCTTTCTTTCTTTCTCCGACATTCGTATCATTAGGGTTTAAAAGGGAAAGCTACAAAATAGAACAAAAGGGATTTCCCAAGACGATTTGCGAAAAAAACGAGCACTACAATATCGGCAAACTGTCTGTCTCTCGCATTTTGTTTTATTTTTTCTTTTTTTTCTTTTTTTTCTCTTTTTTACTTTCTAAATTGCATTTTTAAAATAAAAAAAAATAAAGAAAAAAATTGAATATGATTATAGACTTACCGCAAGCGCTGGCAGAAACAGTCACGAGTCGTACTCAGTTCGCGGGCTCCGGCGGCGGCAGTAGCAGCAGCAGCAACCGGCATGACATATCCCGACGGATGTTGCGCGTGGAATGCGACGGCCGTGAAACTAGCAAAATCGATCCACTTATTCTGGTTGAATTTGTAGAGTGCTCCGCTGCATGAACATGCTCCCGCTGCTCGCTCCCGCTCCCATTTCCGAGTGACTCGACTCTATGCAAAAGGGGGTTATGACGTAATTTATTTACACTCGAGGGAGTTTTTCAACACGCCAAATCTGATAATTATAAAATTCAAAACACTCGCACAACTGCCTCAGCCTCCCTGCAAAGTACAAGTGAGAATGAGTGAATGAATAAATAAAATATAACGTAACGACTTTTTAAGCAAAACTTTTATTATTTCCTTTTCATTTTCATTTTCCACAACGTGCGAATAAATTAAAAAGAAAAAGAAAAAGAAAAAGAAAAAAACCGATTTAGGCCGCGACTGTTTTGTGTTTGCCCCAACCGTGGAAACATTTGGTGAACCGATGCGATTCTTTGCCTTTCAACGTGAGAAACAAATTTCTCCGTCTTCCGGGCTGTTTGATTCTTAAATTTTGTATGTACACCTGAAGTACCGAAACACAAAATTTAATAATCGCATAAACAAATCGAAGAAAAAGAAAATTACTCACTTGCGCGCTCTTGTACGCCAGTTTGATCTCCACGTCGCTGCACCGTGTTCCGATCCACATAAACACCTGCTCGCCATTATCGAGAATCATCATGTCGTCATCGGCCAAATCGTCCTGAGAGAGAGAGAGAGAGAGAAAAGTATTCATTTTTAATTATTACCGTATTATTTTCTTCATTTCTTTATTTTCTTCATTTTCTTCATTTTCTTCATTTTCTTCATTTTCTTCATTTTTGTCATTTTACCTGGCAAAAATCCGAACATTTTTCAGATACGGTAAAAAATCCTTTCTCGTTCGAGCATCGGAACAAACGGCTGTGTTGCATGTAAATTGCATTCTAGCGACAATTTTGATTAGAAAATTAAAATATCAATAAAATAAATACATTTTTTCTTTCTTACGGTGTCGTAAGGTTTCTTGCCTCCCAATCCGACCCAGAAAAAGTTCTCCGGTTCTTCACCTTCGTTGATCACTTGATGGCAATAATTATCTTGAAAAGTATTTCGCGCAATGTCTTCCGTCAACCGACACATGTCGGCGTCGGCCTTTTTCCCGATCCACGAGTACACCATTCCCGATGTATCCGCATTTTCAAAAGGCACTTTTAAGATGTAGCTAAAACAAATAAAAATAAAAAATAAATCATTGAAAAATATAAATAGTAAAATCAAAATCAAAATCAATACCAAAACGCAGAATTCAAATTTGCCGCGCTGGGAACGACCTAGTTAAGAAAACAAAACATTAATTAACATTGATTAGCTCATCAATTGCGTGACATTATTAATTAACGCTCCCACCTGGATGCAACGCGTGCACAAGAGACTTCCGTTCGAGCGCACGTGAAAAAATTCGGTTTGCGAGACCCTTTCGACATCGTTCCTTCTCCCCTGCCGAATAATGAACTTCCTTTTGAAATGCGACATGAATTTCAAGTTCTCCTGCTGCTGATGCGTCCTCAAAACTTCCAATTTATCACCGAACAACGACTCGAATTTCTTCTGCAAACTGAAAGTGAACGTGAGCCAGCCCATGTTGCCGGCGTCGCGTCCCTGCCAGAAATAGACGACGCATCGATAATCGTCTTCCATCTGATCGTCGTCGAGCTCCTCTTCCGCCACGTCGTCCGGCAGTTCCATCGGCACCCAATAGCGACACAGAAACACGTAACATTCGCCGCTAAAAAAGTGACCGTGCTCCTGTTCGGGCAAGCGAACGAACTTCTTCCCTTCGAGAACGAACGACTCCATCGTGTCCAAGTCCTCGTTCCATTCCTCCATCAGTTGACACTAGATAAATAATTAATAATAATTAATAATAATTAATAATAATAATTATTAAATTCGATCTTACGGCTTCGTCGAGGCTCATGGGCGGCTGACGAGACATGAAAAGGGCGGATAAATCCACTTTGGTTTCTTGTTTGGACATCCATTTCTTCAAATCCGCTCCCGTTCTGGCGACGGATTCGGCGGTTCGTGTGAAATCCACCGCGATCACATCGTCCCATCCGACAAATTTCGATTTAAACGCTTGCGTTTCGGTGCTAAATATCCAAAAGTTCAAACGATCAAAACTTAGTTTTTAAAAAAAATGAGATTTACCCTTCTAAAATGCGATTAACGACCGCGTGTTCCGGTCGGTTGAGCATCAAACACAATTCTTGCGACAGCTTTAAAGCCGCGGCTCTCACCAGTCGCGTCGATTTGCGCCCGATCCACACGAACAAATCGGAATAGCAATCGAGGATGTAAACATTCTTCGTGTGCAGCATCGTCTGTACGAGTTTATGACCGACTTCGATTTGGGGCAACTCCAAATAGCCCATGCCTAACCCAATCTGATACAATCGTGGGGCCGGCGCGATAAAATCCTCCATCACGTGCTCCTGAGCGGTCGGTTTCGGCATTTCGTTTTCCGCCACATTCAAGAGATCCCAGAAATCGAGATTTTCCTGTCCTTCCTGAATCATAATAATCTCCGCTTTGTTTTTCCGTTCGTGTTTGTTTATTTTCTCCGCCAATAAACGCGACTTGGAGCGCAAAACTCCTTGCGCTTTCGATCCGTACCATAAATAAATCGTGTGCCCTTCGTCGATTAGAAAAATGTATCGCGGATCGAGCGACGACACATCGAGAACGATCTAATAAAAAAAAAAAAAAAAAAAAACAACATTGACAATTTAAAGTTTTACGCGTAAAAACTTACGTGTTCCATGTGAATTTGCGCGTTGTTTGGATGCAATCGATACATTTTCGTGATATGTTCCTACAAAAAATAGAAAGAAAATGTCAATAACTCAATTCTTCTCGATTTTAATCGATTTTACGTTTTCTTCGATAGTAAAAAATCCACTAGCCGTTCTACCACCTTCGATGTAAGTAATTTCCATCGGAAACAAATCCAAAAAATCGTCGCTTTCGTCGCCCTGTTCCTCCCTGATGGTCCTGCACTGAGCGCCTAAAAAATTTCGCAAATGCACCGCGTGAATGGCGGCGCAAGCCTTTTTATCCAGCTGGAATAACAATAATAATTAGCGGAACATTAATATAAATAATAATGTCCGCAGTACCGTTGTTTTTTCTCCTATCCAGTAAAATATGTGCCAACTCAACGAGTTTCCATCATCCACGAGCGTTTTCAACACGATGTAGCAATCGCCCTCGTAAAATTTCCCAACGAGAACATCTTCCACCAAAGTCGGCACAAAATTCTCGATCTCCCAACACGTCAACCCTGGAATTTGTCCGACGTCGTCTTCGAAAAAATCCGCATAATCCAAAGCCGGTTTTTCGAGCGCTTCGTCCCACCTTTTAGGCCTGAAATTTAAAATTTTTTTTTTTTTTAAAATGTTGATTATACTTGAATTTCTTTCTTTTTTTCTCACTTTAAAGATTCCACTTTCTCCTCCTGGTTTTTATCCTTATTCATCGCAATGTCGCTCATTCCCTTCAAAATTTTCGCTTGATCGCTATCCGCTTCTCCTTCCCTTCGCCGCCTCAGTCTCATTTTCCTCGCTATCGGATCCTTGCTCGGTGCTAGGAAATAAAAATCAATGAATCATCTCAAAAATAAAAAAACAAGACTAAAAAATCGACAACACTTCGTATCGTCATGCGTGTTAGGCCTAACTACATCAAACAGGCGTTAAATGCGCTCACACTTTGCATTATCTTACCAACAAAATGCGAAAAACGCCAACACCTGTCTAAAATAAACAAATTTTACTCAACAAAAAAAAAAAAATATCGATTACCACTTTTCCCGAAAAAATAAAATAATAGTGTAAATTCCGAGGTGAATAATACCTTGCATTTGCGCAGATACGACCGGCGCGGCACCGGCCAACCTCAACTGAGTTCCCAGCGAGAAATCGATGTTGTAATATTCCATCCCGCTGCCCGTTCGCTCCATTTCCGACGGCTTCGGCGGCATCACCATATCCGGATTATCTTTCAAATCCACTACCTATGAAAAAATTACAAAATAATTTCGATAAAAATAAAATATTTTAAACTTTTCCATTTTTACATCCATATCGGTGAGCAAATGAATTGTATCCGGCAAAGTGATGAGCCGGTTCCGAGCGAGAACTAATTTCTTCAACCGCCCACAACGGCACAGTCCTTCGGGTATCATTTCCAAGTTATTATCGGCGGCCATAAAAACTTCCAAATTGTGTAGTTTTCCTACACCCGACGGAATTCCTTCAAAATCGAGTTTGTTTTCGTTTATGTAAAGCCGCTTCAAACTCGTAATTTTACACAGCGCCACCTAAACACAAAAAAAAAAATAATAATTATATTAAATATTAAATGTAAATTAATTAAAAATTTCTTATTACTGGTAGAGATGTCAACGAATTACTCGATAAATTCAACGTTTCCAGATTTTTCCAACTTTCTATTTGACTCGGCACTTCGCAGATAGAATTGTGACTTAAATTTAGTTTTTTCAGGTTAATAAATGTGTACAATGCGTCGGGTATTCGCGGGAGATCGTTGTAAGACAGATCCAAGTCTTGAATGTTTTCTAACGTATCCATCGTAGTCGGGATGTTCGTCAAAGTTCGTTGAGTATTTCGCATGTGAAGTGTTTTCAAACAAGTTAAAGATGGCAATTGTCTGTTATAAAATAATAAAATACCTAATTAAATTTAAATTTAATAAAAATTTAAATAAGATTAAAAGTTACCTCAATTGAAAATGATTAAGTGGATTATTATTCAAAATAAGAGTCTCCAAATGAACCAAACGTCGAATTTGCGGCGGAATTGACTCTTAAAAAATCAACATTTAAATATTACATTTGAAAAAAAAAAACTTAATTTTCTCACCTAATTTATTATTAGCAAGATTAAGATACATCAAATCAGATAAATTCACAAACAACTGACTCGGAATCGACTCAATACTAAAAAAAAAAAAAAATGAAATACTTATTATGACACAAATTTAAAACGAGCAATGATTTCGCTTTTTCAAACGAATCTGGGATTTCTTTCAACTGATTATGACTAAAATCCTAAAAATAAACCAGCATTAAACCAGAATTAAAAGAGAGAAAAAATATGAAATCTACCAAAACGGTGAGTTCTTCCAAATGAAATAATTCCTGAGGAATTCCGCTACTTTTAATCTTATTATGCCGAGCGACCAACGACCTCAAACAGGGCAACTGCGTAACCTCGCCGTGGATCGTAACCAAATTATTATGCATCAACGATAACTGTTCCTGCAAAAAAACAAAATACAAAAGAAAAAAATATATCATTACAAAATTCCAAATTTACGAGTTTCTGTAATCGTCCAATCTCTTCTGGAATCCACTCGAGCGATGTTTTGTTTAATTTGAGCCATCGAAGACCGGCCATGTCGCTCACGGCCTTCGGGAAAAGATCTTCCTATATATAATCATAAAAACAGTAAATAAAATCATGTCTACTGCTCCTTAAAAGTTCAACTTACTTCGAAATGGTTTCGGGAGAAATCCACTCCCCGAACGAAAGGAAGCACTCCCGTCGCTGCCATCTTCACCCCAGAATACACCCGTTCGCGAGCGACTCACGTTTCCCTTCCCTCGACGATAATTGACTACCTAAAGATTGATACCATACCGTGTCTTTGGTCAAGTCAGTGTCGCCATCTAATGAATAATTTTTAAATTATATAACAAGCTGTTATATACAAAAACACTCAAAAATTACTCAACATTTAAAGCGAAATTTATTTTTTCTTATGAAATTCTTTAAATTATTTCTTATTTAGATTTTAGATTATAAAAATTCTAAAAATCGACGGTTTGCGCATTAATGTTTATTTATGGTATTTTGTGTGGTATCGTATTTATTTATTATACTTTACTGACAATTCTCTTTTATTAAATATTTATTAAATATTTTTTAAACAAACAATATAAAATCGTTTAATTAAATTTAAAATACGAGATAAACAACAACAAAATAAAAATTTTAAAAAAAAAAAAAAAAAAAAAAAAAAATATACTAATAGACAAGATAACAAAAGTCCAAAATGCAAATTTCGTAAATGTTTTCAAAATAAATCAATTTCCAACACTTATTTAAACGCGCAACGATAATTTCTTTTTTCCCCGTTAGAGGACTCTAAACGCTAAATTTGATGTTAAAGCTTCTCTTACGTGATCTACGCAAAGAAATGGTAACTGAAATCCACAGAATGACCAGCAACAAAACGACGAGATTTCGATTCAAGGCATCCGAAGACGAAATGGTTTTGGAAACATTAATCCACGTCCTCCAAGACGGAGTTCAAGGGTCACTACGTGATTTCTGGAACACCATTCTGCTCAATCTACGGTTGGAGAACGAGCGGTAAGTCCCCAAAGAAAAAATCAAAACAACAAACAAAAAACCATCGAGACAAAAAAAAAGATTTTTCCTCTTCCTTTTAGATTCCACGAATGCAGTTTACGTACGCTCCAAGAACACACTCTTCCTCTCATAGCCGCGCATCGTTCTTTCCGTAGCAAAGAATTAAACAAGTAATAAAATAAACAAAAATGAAAAAATGAAAAAATGAAAAAATGAAAAAATGAAAAAATGAAAAATAAAATAAAATAATTAAAAATAATTTAAATTTTCGTATTCAGATCAGGAAAAGATTACGAAAAAACGACCAAATGTATTCTACTGGACGACTTATTAGCCTTGTGGGTTAATTACGAGAAACTCGATAAAGATAAAAGGAAGTATAAAAGCCGACACATCATTCCGCACCAACTCGCGGAACCCCAGGACAGCGACGGGATTGTGGCGATGCACATCAACGAGGCATCTTTCAATGGAAATTTTCCAATTATAATCGAAGGCAGTACGACTTTTTTTTTATTTAATTAATTCCATCTATAAGATGCGACACTAAAATATATAAAATATATTTCCTTACTTGTCAGCCGACGAATCGAATACGTCATTCGCCAACGAATCGCCATCGCCGATGCAATCGTCGTCCGAAGAGCCGTGCATGAAGCGCCTCAAAGTGGAACAAGGCAGCTACGAGTACTTGGAACGGACAAACAAACGAATAAAGTTGGATCCCGGATTGGATTACCTGCAGAAAAACTAGAAATCGATCGGGAATTGGAGGAGAAACGTTTAGAACTGGAAAACCGGCGCTTGGATTTGCAGGAACGACAACTCGCCATCGAGGAAAACCGATGGGAAAAAGAACGAGGATTTCAGAAACTCATGACGGAAATGATGATGAAAATGTTAGACAAATTGAAATAAGCACAAAAAATGTGGAATGTGCTTCGTATCTGAATAAAGAGACTCGTAATGACACTAGACGAATTTATTTCGACATAAAAATCGAATACAAAAATTTAAAAAAAAAACCCTAGAAAAAGACAGACACGTTCGTACATACAAAAAAAATGAAGGAAAAAAAAAAATAAGTCACGCATGCATTTCATATTCTCAAAAATAAGAAATAAAACAACAACAACGAAGGTATAAAATATAATAATAATAATAATAATAATAATAATAATATTTTTTTTTTAAAATGTCTTTATAAAGCGCGGTTTATAATAAGATTCATTCACAGACACATCTTAGCGAAAGAAGGCGTTTGTTAGTGACAGGAGACAACTACACAACGTTCTTATCGGAGAAGCGATACGCTAGGATGTCATCTTCCACTAAAAAGCAGAAAAAAGATCATTAGATAGAGGAGGAGTAGACGTGAGACGTGCCAACTAATTCTTCACTACATTTACGATAGAACAATGCCACGAGAAGAAATATGAATATTCAAATAAATACATTATTTTTTCACATGATATCGACGAAGAACTCACATGGGTTGCCCATGGCCATCCTGAACGATTGTCTACTACCGGACAAATCGGCCGCCATGTTATCTAAGCGATTCTGACCTAGAATGAGATTATTGCCCGTAATTACTCTTCGAATACTGCGCTGGCTTTGCACGTCCGAATCGCTGCCGCTGTTCGTCGGGCTCGACGCTTTCGTGTCCAATTTGTCCTTGCAGCGCTCCGAACCGCCGGAACCGCTTCCACCTAAAAATTCATCATCTTATCAATGTAAAACGCAATTCATTTTCATTTAATGGATACCTGATCCCGCACTCTGCATACTTCCTTCGGGTCTCGCATAACTCGAAAAACTCGCCGTTTCATTCGTATAGCTAAACGGCATGGGTAAATAACCCGTTGTTTGCGGCACGAAACTGCCGGCGTAAGGCATCTGCGAGCCCCACGGTAACGTGGTCGTTGGAGGCGGAAGCGGCGCCAACATATCCCGGTCGGCCTCGCTCGCGGTGTCGTCGTCTCGCAACTTCAACGTCGACATGGCTGCAAAAATAATAATAATAAAATAATAATAATAATAATAATAAATAATAATAATAATAATAATAATATATTTTAAACATACTTGCGCACAAATCACCAAAAACATAATAGCACTGTTCGGAAAAAGTAATCTTGTTGACGGTATGACGAATATAATGCCTCTTGAGCATCAGACTAGCGTATTTGCGAGCGTCGCGCCGATCGGAGAAGCCGTCGACATGCGTAAACAACCAATCGACCACTTCGGAACCGATAAACGCATTGGGAATCGTGATTTTCAACCACATTCTGTCCCTCACTTCCAAATCCGAATCGGGCGCCGCCATTGCCTTCACGATGGTCAACATGTCGCCGCTCGCAGTCAAATGCATTTCCTCGTAATGTCCTAAATTCACAATTTATTTTTTTAATTAATCAACAATTAAATTAATTAAATTAATTAAATTAATTAAACAACAAGAAACTACGTTCTGATTCTGGAATGGAACTGTTTATGGAAGAGCTAGTAGAGGTTAATGTAGTCACCGACGACGGACGTCCCGGATAATCTCCCCTCATAGCTGCCGTGTGAGCGACCCAAGCACCCGGATCGATCGGTTTCACCGGTTCCCGTCTCGGAATAGTGAAATAAGCCTTTGGATTTGGGTCCCAGCACTTTGCGATCACCAATTTGATCGGTCTGTCGACACAAAAATAATAAATAATTTCAATTTCAAAAAAGAAATTTATCAATTCTCCATTTTACCCAGGTTTCTGAACGACTTCACGAAGAACGCGAACTGCATCGTCGTTACTCATATTTTCGAAATTTATGTCATTTACTTGAAGAATCATGTCGCCAGGTTCAACGCGACCATCTAAGGCAACGGCTCCGCTATTAAATTCAAATTTAAATTCAAATTTAAATTTAAATTCAAATTTAAATTTAAATTCAAATTTAAATTTAAATTTAAATTCAAATTCAAATTCAAATTCAAATTCAAATTCAAATTCAAATTCAAATTCAAATTCAAATTCAAATTCAAATTCAAATTCAAATTCAAATTTAAATTCAAATTCAAAATCATCAAATTTTTCAAAATTTTTTTTTTTTTCCCCAGAAAATTATACCCTTTCATGATGGATCCGACGTAGATTCCACCATCGCCACCTTTATTACTTTGTCCCACGATGCTAATCCCGAGAAAATTAACCGTCTCCATGTTTAACGTGACGGTAATGATGTTGAGCGACATGGTCGAATCGGTTATACTGCTAAACGAAGATGTCTACGAACGAATTCATCAATTATTTATTTTTCATTTAATTTCGCCAATTTCAATTCCTACTCTGCTCATGGGCGGCAATCTGTGTTTGCGACGCCTCCGTCTGTGGCGCGGATGAATTTTCGAAACGCTGCTCTGTTCGGTGGTCGATGAAATCCGACTGGTGGTGTCGTCTTCCGAGTCGAGAAAACTCGTCGTGTCGATTTCACTGCTCATCATCGACGACGATTCGTACCCGTGACTAGTGCGGTGCCTCTCCGCTTTATTATGGCCATTTATTCTGTACCCTAGATCATCTCGATACTGTTTTTCGCGATGAGGATTTAATCTGTGCGAATGACGACCTGGAATTAAAAAAAAAAAAAAAAAAAAATACATATTAATAGGTAATAAATAGTTTTATTATTTTTTTAAAAAATACCTCTGCGAACACTGAACGCGGATTCGGTGTCGGTGCAGGTCGATTCGTCCAAATTACTACAACTATTTTGAATGATATTCGCACTAAATCGAAAATACGACACTTAATTAATCGATATATACAAGAAATTTAAATTTTCCCAAATTGCGTACTGAAAAGAAGGCGGGCGACTGTCGCCAATTCCTCCGGTCCTCTCCAAAGGCACTCTCATCCCCGAATTTGCAACACTGTCCGCCCCTTGCGAAGTCCCATCGGACACGTTGCTTCCATCTGTCGATACCAACTAAAACAAACAAAAATTATTCAAATTATTCAAATTATTCAAATTATTCAAATTATCATCGTTCGAATTTGTTGACTAACCCACGAAACGACTCTTCCGTTGAATAAAGGCAACTTCGCATCGTCATCTACAATTTCTTCTTTGACGACCCTTACGAACCGAACAACAAAAACATTCAAATTCAATCTCGACTAATTAAATAAGCGCACTCACAATAATACTCACCCGAAATCATCGTCCATAGACTTGAAGAAGAATTTGTAGGTAGGTCGATTGAGGAAATTCTTAAAATCCGCTAAAGTTACCTGAACAGGCGCCACGGGTAGTTTGACCAAGTACGGAGTTTCTTCGTCGTCGATGTGATAGATAACTTTCGTTTCCTCCATCGCGGAGGTCAAACTGGCTTTTCTTTATACGCGCAGCGACAACAAACCTACGGCAGTAATGGCGTCCAAACAGAAAAATGGCCGTTTGTTTGGACATTTTCTCACTGTCGGCGCTGCAATACAGCAGCTCACCGGCGCCATTTGTAAATGCAAAATAAATAAACAAATAACAACAGATAAATACATTATGCTAATAAATTTATATCACAGGGACAACGCACAATACAAGTAAATCCGATTAAAATTACTTTTCTTTTTTCTATACAACATTAAATCTACACATTAACATTTAATTATTTAAATAATCTATTAATCGTCCGAGACTGAATGCGCCTCTAAAATAGCATCGAACGAAAACGGAATGAACGCGTAACCGGTGCCTCCGTAAAACTTGTTTTGAAACTCAACCCTAAAAAATACAATAATAATCAATCAGAAATTTAAATCAAATTACACATTTTCTTCATTTATTTTACCAATGCAAACGCAATCCGTGCAAAAACGCACTCAACCCTTCCATGACGAGCAAAACGCTGAGCGTGAGCACGGCCCAAGCCGCAAAAACCGGAAACAACATGATCGCTCCCACCCAACTATCCATAGCGAGCGGAATGTGCATAACCATCTGCCACAACACCTCGGACAACTCTGTAAAGAAAAAAAATCAAAATTCAAAACCGATCGATTGATAAGATGAAATTAAATGAGCGAATTGAATTACGTCCGTGAGCCAAACTGAGAGCCCAAAGTCGCAAATACGACGCGGTGTTGGAAATGCATCCCAAACAATACTCGATCGTGTGAATCGATTGATGCACGATTATTTCGGTGAAATTAAATTCCTCCTCTTCCGGTTCGCCGCCGTACGACGTGGGCGTTTCGCTTATAGCGTTGCCATCCGCTTGATGTTGTTGCGTTTGACCATTTTCATCGACGGGTGGCGGTTCGGTGCCGACATTGTTGGTGTGCACCGAATTCTAATTAAAAAAATTAAAAAAAGTTTCAAAAATTTTTTCCATCAATTTTGACTCGTCCACGAACCATCGTCGGATGTTTGGCGGCGTTTTGCTTCCATAAAATGTACGGTTTGACGACCAGCATCCATGGAACGCACAGCAAAGCCAAAATTATTAGAAAACTCTGTACAGCAGGCTGGAAAAGCAAAAAAAATGAGAAGATTAATCGTTTTTATTTCATTTTTTTATTTTTTGGTTTCAGTTTTACCTGTCCCGAGTACGAAGGTTGTTGACTGCACACTTTGGTTTCTGGGTATTTGAACAAAAACATGTTGATTAAAGTGATCAACAAACTCGGCGCGCACTGAACATTGTAGGCGCTGTAATAAACCCACTTCCAGAACACCAAAATAACCAAATAACCGAAAATTAAATTTAAAAACAAAAGCTGCGGAATGAATTCGCAATAAATATTGATCCGTTTGCGAAAATATCTGAAGAAAAAAAAAGAAAAAAATAAAAAATATAAAAATAAAAAAAAATGCACCGTTTGACAAAACGACCAACTCACGTGTGATTCCAAAACCCGAGCACAACGCCGAACGACATTTGAAAAACGCCGTAAATGATAGACATCTTCATTTTATACGAGTTGAGAAAGATCAATTTATTGCTCGCCAATTGCCAGGCAGGATCCACGCCAAACGGATACGGCGCTCCGTAATAAAACGAACTATTAGTCGCGTTCAATTGAAGCGCGCTATTCTCATAAATCGTAGACGCGCTAGAAAAATCAATTATCAATTAATCAATTAATCAATTAATCAATCGAATTAAATTAAATTAAAATCAAAATATTTACTTATAATCCGGATACCAAGCCGAACCGAATACATTAATCGATTTGGAGAAAACATCGTTGTAGATTAAACCGGTGTAGATGGAAAAAAGTCCCATCATCAAAATGATGTAACGTCCGCCAAAAAAAGTATTCCAAATCTAAAACCACGACAGAATTCAAAAAATAAAACAAATAGAAATCTATTGACCAAACATCAATCGTCTTCACCTCATCTTCAATCTTCTTAGCCGCGAGCCCCTTTTCGCACAAAACCATCCAGAGAGCGAAAAGAAACATGATAAAGCCGTGCCCGGCGTCGCCGAACATCACGGCGAACAAAAACGGAAACGTAACCACGCTGAACGGCGCTAAATTAAATTATTTAATCAATCAATCAATTACTCTTATCAAGTTTTTAAAAAGCCTCACTAGGATTGACTTCTCGGTAGGCAGCGACACCGTACGCATCTACAATCGCTTGATAAGCTTTGGTAAATTTATTTGTCCGATTGAATGTCGGCGGTTGTTCTTTCGAGTCCATTCGATTCAAAATAGGCGTCAGATTGCTTCCACTTCTCTCCTGAAATACAGAAATAAGAAATTAATCATAAAAATAAAAAAATAAAAAATAAAAAAATAAAAAATAAAAAAATAAAAAAATGAATTCCTCACTGTTCCACGTCGCAGCGCCAGTTGGATGGTCTCCAAATCGACCGACGGACACCAGCACTCGGCGATCAAACATTTTTGCGTCACGTCCAAATTGAACAGATTCAACGTGTGATAAATCGCTTTGATCTTCCTCACTTTAACGAACCAATTCTTGATATTCTTGGCCGCAGCCACGAGCACACGATGACGATGATCTTGAGTTTGCGACAAAACCGTGTTTAAATCCTCGATCCGCGTCATCACCCCGATCGCCATCTCCCGTCTCTCAGCCGGCGTCTCTGGGCACGGATACAAAGTGGCTCGAAACCCCTCGCAAATCTTCTTCACTCGAATCTTGAGCTGATCGCCTTGAAAGAATATGATAAAAACGCTCTTGTTCACTTGATCTCCCTACAAATACAAATGAATGAACAAATAAATAATTTAATTTTTGTTTCTTTTGTTCTTTTGAGGTTCCCTACTGAAACGGCATCTTCCAACGGAGTGTCAATCTCCGCCTGACGCAGAAACACGTTCCCTCGACATGCCCGCCACAGCATTCGTTCGAAAGCCGGAAGACGCTCACGTAGGATTACGCCGGCGACGAAACTAAAAGAAGAAGAAAAAAAGAAAAAGTCAAAATCGGACAAATTATTCCATACTTTATAAACCGTATGATACAGTACCCCAATTGAACAGGCGTCTGCTGGCTTTGCAACGCATCCTGAGTAACAAGCGCTTTACGGGAACCCTCCATTGGAAGATCATTAGCACTCTGCTCCCTCTAATTAATATTAATTTAAACAAATTTAACAAATATCGCGCGCCAATCGATCGAAATAAAAAAGTAAAATATTCATGCGTAAAAGAAAAGCGTACAAATAAAAATAAAAATAAAAATAAAAATTAAAAAAAAAAAAATAAAATTATGACGCCACGTCAGTGATCGAGCATGCTGAACGCAATAAACCTGAACTAAAAACAAAAACAGAACATCAATTACAGCTTTTGTGATTTAAGAGACATTTATCTATCTATTTATCTATCTTTTCGTTAGTACTGGAAAACACGAGCAATTAGAATAATGCATTTGTTAGCTTATAGCCATGCTTAGCTCCGATTAGTTCAACTTGTTAGTAATAGTCAAAAAGGCCGTGTGCTTTAACTACACTAGGATCGTTAGCAGAGTTCTAAATTTCCAATAAAAGGTTCGAAATCATTCATTTCCTTACTATCACTATCAGCGTTGGCTTGAAAAATCAAAATCAACTTGTTTTCGATTTCTTATTGTTCAAACCGACGCTGTTTTCCAATTTTCTAATTTTCTAATTTTCTAATTTTCTAATTTTCTAATTTTCTTATTTTCTTGTTACTACTGTACAGTGTGCAAAGACAACTAACCAAGTTTGTTAGTATTTCTACAAACACCCGTTTATATTTGGACCAGTTTCTTTTCTTTTCTTTTCTTTTCTTTTCCTTCCTTTTCTTCTCACCCAAGTTTCATGGCTTGGCCACCGGCTCGAAGCCCCTCGTCACCTAACAAGGCGGCGCTTTCCTCGGCCATGCTCGGGTCGTGCATCTGGTGATGATATTCAACCTGATAAACACACCATCGTTAATAACACCGCAGTGAGTCACTTTGCAAACCAAAACCGATTAATTTAAAATTTAAAAAATATAAAAAATAAATAAAATAAATAAAACGATAGAAACTTCGTGCGTCAGTGCAGGAATGGAATGGAAATCTAAAGTCTGCGAGAACTCGAATAAGGAATTCATGTAAGAAAGTGCAAAGAAATTAAATAAACCATAAATAGAAAAATAATCACAAAAGCTGATGGAAAAGAAAAAGAAAAAAAGAAACAAAAAACGCAAATCAAATTCCATGCTCTAAAGAAAAAATAAAAATAAATTTCAAATAAATTTCTTCGGTTTTTGTGCTCGGAGCCCCTGCAGTGCCGATATCGATGGGCATGTTCATAAAACTGTAATGGTAATCAAACGTTTCAAATGTTTAGAAATGTTTAAAAATCAACCAAATTTCAATTTTACCACCGCTACAAGTTAGAAAACAAGTTAGAAAGAAAAAAAATATTATCAAAATGAATAAATAGTGCACCTCGTCGAAAAACACTTGAGTTTTACGTAAAATGTGTTTCAACTCCGTCAACTCTAAATAATTCCGCTTCAAAGCTTCGGCATTCGTATTTACTTCTTTCAATTCGTTCTCTAACTTCTCAAAAGTCGCCTAGAAAATTAAATTAAATTCATATTTATTAAATTATTCATATTTAATCTACAATTTCCAATTTTTAAACCTCTAAATCAATCATTTCTCGCGGCTGCGGCGCTTCGGGACTTTCTCCCGTGTCCAACATCGGAATTTCGTCTCTCTTGATCTCCTTTTCCAAAAAACCTAAAAAAAAAAATAAAAAAAATTAATTAAACAAAAAATTAAAACTTCAAAATCGACATCAACTTACGAAGTTTTCTCTCCATTTCGTCGCATCGTCGAACTTCGTTGACAAATTTTCGCTGAAAAGCATTTACATCTGGATTCAACTGCAATGAACAAATTTCGCAATCACGAGTTATGACGTCACACCATTAGGCTTATTCGCGTTTACTTACATCTCTAAATTGAACGACGCCTAATTCTCCCAACTCAGAAACACACGCGTAAGCTCCTTCACTTTGCAAAAACAACTGGCATAAAGCCATTTCCTCACTTCGAAATAACGAGCCCATTTTTGCCGTAATCTCACTGCGAAAGCGGCTCGTCCGAATGTTTCACCTCGGTCACGTGATCACCTCACGCAGAAACCCGATTACGTCATTCCGGTCATCATTGTTTTTATTTAATTAATAAAGAAATAAAGGAAATTTTTCTTCGAGATACGTTTTATATTTTTATTAAAAACAACGATAAATTTTATTACATTTTTATTTCTTATCTTATAAAAATCACGTGTCGCGACGGATCCATTACGCTCGTGGGATGGACGTGCGTATAGGAATCCACAGCTTCACTTCGGATCGCCGCGAGTAAGTCCCTATAAAACTTTTTTTTTTTGAAACACAACGAAAACTATATTAAAAAAAGTATAAAAATTCGATTTTACGATTTTTTTATTATTATTTCAAGTTATATTTTTAATTTCAGTTAAAAAAAATGGGATTTTCGCAATTACTGCAAGGAAAAACGTCGCACGAAGCCCTACTATCGCTCCAAGATGCCGAAATCCGTCTTCTAGAGAACATCAAACGTTGTTTCAGTTTCCGCGTGAAATGCGACCGCGAATACGCCATCACGTTGAACACCATGTGTTTACAAGCGCAAAAAACCGGACTCGCGCAAGAATTATCGGGCAGTTTGGTCGCCGAGGTAAATCATCGATTCTCATATCTACGATAATCAAAGAGTAAACGTATACGAGTTTAAAAAAAAGAGTGTAATCTCTCTTTTTCGTTTTCTATTTCTTCGTCTCGTTTCGATATGTCAGCACTTTGCTTCGCTAAATCCCAAAATAACTCGTTGGCCTAAATGTAGTGTTTGCGCATTCCAAATAAAGTCATAAATTCTCTTTAAAAGATACCCAGACATTACACTTTATCTCGTAAAACTAAATCCAACAATTTATTACGCAACAATAAATTAAAATTAAACGAAAACGTAAACGATGACGATGAGCCAGTTGAATGGCCCAGGAAGAGCGTCATTTGCAATAATTGAATTAGCGACAGGAAGGAACCCTAATTGGTGCCACGACCCACGACGCGGTCAAAATATTAAATAAATAAATAAATAAATTATAAATTATAAATTATAAATTATAAATTATAAATTATAAATTATAAAATTAATCAATTTAATTTTTTTTCCAGGCCTGGAAAGCGATGGTCGAAGAAACGGAAAGTTTAAGCAGAATGATCAAGCAGAATGCCGACCACATCGCCTGCATGACGCTCGAAAAGTTGAATTTCCTCATCAACGAAAAACGAATCTGTCGCAAGATGTACGCGGACGAGCACAACCGGATCGAAACCGAATTGTCGCGAGTAATTTTCCATTTCACACTATTCACACGCATCATTAGTTGCATTCGAAAATGAAAACCAACCTGGTTTTAGCAGTTTCAGACCTTAAAAATAAAAACTGCTTAAACCAAAACGATCTCCAGTTGGTCGTTTTAGCACCATTCTGTACCAGCCATCTTGAATCGAGCGTGGTTTTTCTCGACTCCAAACTGAGATTTTAGCAAATAAAACCTGCAGATTTTGTAGGTTGGGACATCATTTAACACCATCCTAACTATTCCGTGTGAAATCGGCATGCAAATAGGTAAGAGTTGCGAAAAGTAATGACAAACCATTTGAACGGACATCGGCGAACATCGTGGCCGCGGAACATGCACCTACGACGGCCACGAAGTTCGCCGACGTCCGTCAAAATGGTTTGTCATTATTTTTCACAGATTTAACTATTTTTTAGCTGGATTCTCATGGAATATATTATAGCCAAGATGGAATAGACAATTTATCAGCTAAATCTAATTTTTGATTTTGATTTTGATTTAGCCAAGTTGAAGCTAGAATTTAGTTAAAACCAAAGTAAAACCAGGTGATTCGAAAATTGCTTTAAAACTTGGCTAAAACCAGGTTGGTTTTCATTTTCGAATGCAACTATTATTGATTCGCGTTTTAATTGAGTTTTCGTTTTCGTTTTCGTTTTCGTTTTCGTTTTATTTCCAGTTGCAGGACGTCGTGACCAAAGGTAAAATCGAGTACGAAAAGTGTCTGGATAGTTTCAAAATGGCTAAAGTCAAGTACGAGCAACTGACGAAAGGGAAGACGAATAAAAAGATGGAGGAAGTGAAGGAAAAGTACGTGAAATCGTGTCGCAAGTTGCACCGGGTTCACAACGACTACGTTTTATGGTTGTGCGAAGCGGCCGAGTACGAAAAGAGTTTCCGTATCACGTTGTTACCGAGTTTGTTGGATTCGCAACAGAATCTGCAGGAGGAGATGGTCGAGCAGTGCAAAACCATTCTGACCGAATATTCCATCTACACCAATTTATCCAACGACCATTTCCACAAACTCGACGGATGCATGATGGACCATATTCAACTTATAATTCCAACCAGCGAATACAAAGAATTCATGAACAAAAACAAGTAAATAAATCATTTTTTAAATTTAAAAAAATAAAACTCACCTCATTAGCTCCGCTCCGCTCCGTTTCGTTTCGTTTCAGAAGTCTACCACCACTTCCGGTGGCGTTTATTTTCGACAGGACACTAATCGACGATTACAACGGAAAACTCAAACCGAACGTAGTTTCCGTCGACGATCTGACATTTACATTTCTAAAACTCAAGTAAAATGATTCAAAAAATTCATTTTTATTTTTATCACTTTTAAAACTTTTATCATTTCATCACCAGATTGGCCGAACTGAACGACAAGATCAAAGACTGCCAAGCGGAAATCAAAGAAAAACAGAACCAACTCGTCCAATCCGAAAACGAGCTGAGTTCGCTGCGAAAATCGGCCGAAATGGCACCAACGTGATTCGAATTACTAAAATTATTTAAAAAATCCTAAAACTTGATTACCTTTGTGCGTACTTACAGATTATACGTGAAACGCAAAACGCTCGAAACGATGCGCTACGAGATCCTACAGTTGAAGAGCAAAGAACAAAATTACCACAAACAAAACGAATTGCTCGCCGGATCCCTATCCAAGATCGGCGAAGACGGGCCGCCGTCGGCCCTCGATTTACCCATCGACACCAACACCGATACCGACACCGACTTGGTCAACGGCGACCGAGTAAATGTGTTTTTTTTCTTCTTTTTTTTTTTAAATAAATTTTTCTTTTACCGTATTTTTTCAGGAAGGGCACGGTTCGAGACTAGAACTATTGAAACTCTGGCACCACGAGTCGGGCGGCACTTTCAGCAAATTACATTCGAAGAACTTTGTCGACATGTTTCGAAAACCGTTCAAAAAGAGGCAATCCCTTCAAGCGATTTCGACCTACAACCTCAAAGACACCATTGACCAATCGAGTGTTTGCAGTTCTTCCCGCTCGGCGCCACCATCGCCGACCCAACAGCGGGTGAGTTTTGAAATTTGAAATGAAAAACAAAAATCGAAACGTCGATAAGTCGATTTCAGCTCGTCGTTCATCCCGATCTGCCGCTACAAGACGAAGATTGGTTCCACGGCGTGTTGCCCAGGGAGGAAGTGGTTCGTTTACTAGTCAGAGACGGCGATTATTTGGTGAGGGAAACGTTACGCAACGACGAGCAACAAATCGTGCTTTCGGTTCGCTGGAAAGGCCACAAACATTTCATCGTTCAAGTCACCGTCGATGTAAATTGGGCAAAACAAAAACAAATTTCTCATTTTCAATATTTTCAATATTTTCAATATTTTCAATATTTTCAATATTTTCAAGTATAAAATATCAATTGCAGACCAAGTATCGATTCGAGGGTCCATCGTTCCCCACCATCCAAGAACTCGTTTCGTACCAGCACCGAAGCAAAATGCCAGTTACCAACAAATCGGGCGCCATTTTGAGACAGCCCATTTTCCGCGAACGATGGGAACTCAACAACGACGACGTGGAATTGGTCACGAAAATCGGAAAAGGCAACTTTGGCGATGTTTATAAGGCGCGATTGAAGTCGAACGGGCAAGAAATTGCGTGCAAAACGTGTCATTTGACGCTGCCCGATGAGCAAAAGAAGAAATTCCTACAGGAAGGACGAATCCTCAAACAATACGACCATCCGAATATCGTCAAACTGATAGGAATGTGCGTTCAAAAACAACCGATTATGATCGTCATGGAACTCGTGCTCGGTCCGTACAAAATTCATTCTTTCTTTTTTTCAACTTCTTTGATCTTTGATAATAAAATCGTTTTTATTTTCCGCCAGGTGGTTCGCTGCTCAATTTCGTCCGTAACAACGGCGCGAATTTGTCAGTTTTACAAAAACTTTCAATGAGCATCGACTGCGCTGCCGGGATGGAGTATTTGGAAAGCAAAAACTGCATCCACAGGGATTTAGCGGCCAGGAATTGTTTGATCGGAAAAGAAAACATCGTTAAAATTTCCGATTTCGGAATGTCGCGCGAAGAGGAGGAATACGTGGTATCCGACGGAATGAAACAAATTCCGATCAAATGGACCGCGCCCGAAGCTTTAAATTTCGGTAATTCATTCACTCGAATAAAACGTGGAACGAATAACGATACTTTCTGATTATTCATTTTTTAAAAAAAGGAAAATACACGTCGTTGTGCGACGTCTGGAGCTACGGCGTGTTAATCTGGGAAATAATGTCCAACGGAAACAGTCCGTACAAAGGAATATCAAACATCAAAGCCAGAGAAATGATCGACTCGGGTATGTACCTCATTTGTTAATCATTATGACATTCATGATTGACATTATTTCGACATTCTTATCCGACAGGGTACCGGATGCCAGCGCCCGTCGACACCCCCGATGCAGTTTACCATCTAATGCTTCGATGTTGGGAATATAATTGCGACGTAAGACCTCATTTCGACGAAATACATTCGAATTTACGCCAAATTCGGACCGAATTGGAGAAATAATGTTAATCAAATTCGATCTATCTAGTTTTTAAGTTTTATAATTAAAAATGCTTCTTTTTTTTCTTCTTCTTTTTTTCAAATCTTGATATTTCTTTCTTTCTAATCTAAGTTCACCATTTTTTTAATCGGATCGAGTGTAATTTACAACGTTTTCATTATTGATCGATCGATCAATCAATCAATTAAAAATTAACACAAACTAAAAATGGTCAATAAAAAAACAACCATTCTAACCCATTCACTATAAATTATTCACGAAAAATGAAAACTAACTGTAAGTAAGAAAAACAACAACAAAAAAAAAATTTCTTCAAAGTAGAGAAAAGTGAGAAGCAAAAAATTGAAAATAAAGAGAATAAAGAAAGACTCGTTTTGTGTGATGGCAATAATCAAATTAATCAAATGTTATCGTACGTACGTACGGTACTTACTGCATATCGGTTTCGTTTTTCAAATATTTTCTTTTAAATTGATTCGAGTGTTTATGTTTCAACTTTGAATCAACGAGACAAACCAAGTATTCACGATTGGAAGCGACTTCAAAAATAGCTGTAATATTGAAAATGTCCCAAACTTCGTTTTTAAGACGCTGTTGTAGTCACGAAACTAGACACTTGGACTGTTCGGGAATGTTTCCGTCCGCCTTTTCGATTTGATTCAAAATGGTGTGAAAGATTTCTTGAACACTCTACAAAATTAAAAAAAACAAAAAACAAAAAACATTAAAAACATAAAAATTAAGAAAATAACTAATTAATTAAATTACCTGATTTTGTTTGGCTGATGCTTCCATAAATGCCGCTTTCCACGTATCCGCCACTTGTTTACCTTCGTCATAACTCACAACTCTTCGAAATTAAAAATTCCATTATCAAATCGCATTAAATTCAAAACCATCAAATCTTTACCTTTCCATATGCAAATCAGTTTTATTGGCTACTAATACAATTGGTACACTGAAAACGTAAAATAAATAAAAATAAAAATAAAAATAAAAATAAAAAATAAAAAATAAAAATGTAAAACCAGTATACTGTTTATTAGCTAATTTATACAATTACTTACTTAACTTTTCCCGTCATGTCCAATAATTTATCGTAAATTATTCTTACGACTTCAAAACTGAAAAATTTGAAACAATGCTCGCTAATTAATTAATCGAACACTGAAAAATGACTACTTTTGACGTTTCACGTTTGTTTTCACTACCTTTTCTGAGAATTAATTGAATAAACCAACACATATCCATGTATATCCATCGAATACGACGACGAAAGTAGAGAATATTCATCCTAGTTAATTAAAACGTACAAAATAGTTGCATTTCGACAACAATAATAATTTTATTAAGTTACCTGGCCAGCAGTATCGACTAATTTCAAAACATATTCTTGACCTTTAATTTTCAAGGTTTTATTGAAAGCTAAAAAATGGAAGAAAAAAATTATTAAAAAACATTTATTACGATATCTAATAAAAACACGAAGTAAACTCACTGTTTTCAATGGTCGGATCGTACGAGTCGACAAATTGTCCTTCGACAAACTGAATGGTTAACGATGATTTACCTGAATCGAAGTTTGTAAACAAATAAAAACTCGGTCCGCGTGTTAAAAGAGCGCAGCAGCAGCAGCAGCAGCAGCACGACTCTTTCGCTCGCTCGCTCGCAATTCCGCATCTTTCTTACCTACAGACCGAAAGCCCATTATGGCTATTTTGCGTTGCTTCGGCGGCATTTCACGTTCACTTCGAGTTAGACGGATCAAATGAAATTATTTGACGAGTTTAAGTAACGAGAACAAATAGATTTAGATTTAGGCCTACTTTGCAGTACCGTGCCATTTGCGCAATGACGTCACACTCTCGCTGCGGTCCTTACTTCGAATAATTTGAAATTTAAAAAACGGTTAATATTGAATAAAAAATAATCCAAAAGACTGCAAATTTTAATATATAAGGAATTATTACAATTCTAGATTTTTTTTTATAAAAAATTATTGCAGCATTGGCGATGCAAAAAACTGTTGCGCACGTTTGAACGATCGAGTTTTCATTCCCGCCGATCTTTTTTGAATAAAATCGCAATTAAAACTTAAACAAATCAGAATAAATCGAATTACATTACCTCGGCCCTAAAGGTGTATGACTCAACATTTTCCTAGAACTAGAACTTGGTGTTAAAGACCTAAAAACACTCGAATATCCTGGAAAAAAAAAAAAAGAGAAAATAAAACAAAAATCAATCGACAAAAAGAATTTACCAGGACGAGACTCTGGGGTCTGCGAGTTGAGATCGACACCGTCGATATGCACGTTAATAAATTCGGCCCAATAATCCTGAGATATTCTCATGAGACATTCGATAACTTGGGCCTGTTGTTTGGTCTCGTGTAGCATTTGTGCGGGTTCCGTTTCCGGCGACGAATAACCGACTAAAGTGGGTCCGAATACTCGCGCCAAATTCAACGCGGGCATCTTACAATCCGGCGATTTGGCCACCCTATTCGCAAATAAAAGAATAATTACAAAAAAAAAAAAAAAAAAAAAACTACGAAAAAGCACATCCGTACAGTTGTAGATGCATAATGAGATACGCCAACGTGTCGCGATTGGTCTGCGGCAACTTCTCGACCAATTCCTTCATCACCTTCAATCTCGTCGCCTCGTTCACGTTTTCTGAAATAACATTATTCAATGTAATTATTAAAAAATATTAATTTTTTATATTTAATTTACCAGCGGCTTTTACAAAATCGTGCCACAAGTTGTAAGTGACGAGCGGTTCCTTCACCGAGCGCAAGAAATCTTTAATGCAACCGCAAATCGCGTGAATATCGATTTTAGACTGAAAACATTTACAAAACATAAATTAATTAATTAAATAATGAATGAAAAAATGCATTACTAATTTTGGGATTCCTTTTCCACCGAGGAATTTTGCTTTCAACTCCTTCACTTCGCGCTCCGAGCCGGGAATTCTGTACAAACCGGTTTCGGTCAACCCGCGCGATTCCACTTCCATTACGCAGTGCAAAATGAGAGCTGGGATCAGAGGCGCCACTTTCGGCGCAAAATCACCGATAACGCAGCCCTATACCATAACAAAATTAATATTAAAAAACCCGTCATAAAAGTTTCGCTCAAATTTTACCACCAATCCTTTGGCTCCCGGGGTCCCCGAGACGGGGGTACACGGCAACGGCGACTGCTCCTTACAATCGACGTGGCAAGTCATTCTGCAATCTACCAAAAAAATTAAATAAACAAATAAAAAAATTTCACTTTTTATTTTAAATCTCACCTTTGCAACGCAGCGCTAATTTGCCGAATTTGATTCTCTTGTCGCACTAAGTTAAAATCATAAAATGTCAATTTCTCATTCGTTACTTTTTTTATAAAAAAAAAAAAATATCGATGAATTTTACCGTTACGCATTTTTCGGGTTTAATGACGGTTTTTGAAACAAAATCGTGAGGGCGTTTACACAAATTTCCCATCGACAACCGATTTTTCTTCACTTGACGCAGCGATGGATGAACGAACGGACGCGGAGTCAATCCAGTCTCCATCCAAACCAAAGATTCGTCCGAAGGTTCGTCTAAAATAGAATCAAAAGTAATGTCAAAGCGATTAAAAAAACCAATTTCATATCCAAATACCATAATTAAAAGGTGTTCGCGGAAGCGTTTCGGGAGTCGGTGTCGTCGGCGTGCCGAAATTTCTCCCCGTTTTTGGAGGTAAAGTTTCGATTCTCGACGAGGCCGTGATAGGTCCGCCATGTGGCACGCTCAAAGTGGTCGTTGCAACGATCGAATCGGAACCATCGGCAATGGTAAAAACTTCCTATTTAAAACGAAAATAAAAACAATAAATAAAAAATAAAAACTTAAAAAAATTAATGAAAATACATTAATTTTCGATTTTTTGGCGGAGTTTCTTCGCGCATAGGGGGCGCACTCGGTCTCTTTTTTCGATCGTCAAACGACCTCTTAGCACGACTGCGCTTCGTCCTCGGAACATCCAAATCATCCTCGGTGATATCGAAATCCGAAGGGGACAAAATGGAGTCGGCAGATTCGTCAATCGTACGCAAACTAGTTAAAATTCAATGTTTAAAATTCAATTACAAAACTATATCGATCAATTAAATTTTACTTTCTCGTCGAGTTCTCATTTCTGCGATTAGGAATAAAAGTTTCGCTTAAAAACGCCAGTTTTTCTCTCGTTTTATCGTTCACCACATTCGCATCGAGTAAAATTTCTTTGATCAAACTCAATTGTCTTTCCTAAAACATCACATTAAGTATTAACTATAAATTCGCCGTCAAAAGTTCAATCGACTTTCTTACCACATTTTCCCTTTCTTGCTCAACCTTTTTCCTCTTTTCCATTTCCTGAGAAAGCATATTCCTGCAATGCTTCAATTTCGTTTCCAACGCATTTTTCTCCGATATTTCATTATTACGTAACGAAATCATTCTCTCCAGCTCGAATTCCGCTTCTAACCATCGTTTCCGACATTCTTCTTGATTCCTTACAAACTTCAGAAATTCTACGAGCAAAAATTGCCGTTACCTAAACATTTTTACTTCGATCAAAAAATTACATCTTCCTCACCATCATCGGAATGTTCCGTCAAGACGCTCGTGAATCGACACAAATCATCAAATTGGGCGACCAACGACATCCGATTGTTCGCTGACATTTCAATCACGACTAATTTTAAACCTGAAAAAAAAAAAAAAAAACGTTTTCGGATATTTTAAAAATCCCGCCCGTTCGTTGTATTTACGAAAACTCACCTCAAAATACAAAAACCAGTAACAACATCGTTTAAAATTAATTCAACGGGCGAAATTCAAACACGAAAGCAGCGATTACGCACCTGGATCGGACGTTAAATTAAAAATACAAAGTAAAAAAGCGAAGAGCGCAGTCCCAGCCCTAACGGAAAACACCATTCGGATTCGACCAATCCGCGAGCTCCGCGCAAGCGCCGTAGTTTTCCGGCGAGGCGCTGAGCGAGAATGGCGCAAAATTCAAATATCAGTTAAAAAAAAAAAAAGGATTAATTTTATATTATAATAATTACAATATAATACAATTTTTTTTTCATTATTCTGCATTTGTCGATAAAAAGGCTGGAATGACGTGCACTTGACTTCCCGCACTCGCGTTATAAACCTGTCCCTGATTAAATGGTTCCAATCGAGAAAACCCACCCGAAGTATCGATTCTTTTAGGCAAATCTAAAAAAAAAAAAAAAAACAACAAAATAACATAAAAATATTCGAAAATAAAACCAATCCCAACCTTTTCCTTCCGGTAATTTATCGGCCGGAATAAATTTCGATAAACGAACGACCGGAAGTGGCAAAAACCCTGAAGTCAACGGCATAACATCGATAGAAACATTGTACTGAACGGAAGATTCCATGTTAACAACAGCTACAAAAAGAAAATCAATTATTTTGATTAAATATTTCATTTTTTAATTTACCCGCTGTGTGTCCACACACCGCCCACGAAGTTTGATCGGCGAGCACCTCGTACATGATGGCCGACCAACCGGAAGGAGTATTTCTCACGATTTTTATACTCATATTGCACATATTACCCGCTCGACAAAACTCGGAATTTCTCGGCTCCACTTTATAGTTGACGATGAATAAAGTCTGAATTAAATAAAATAAAAAAAAACATTTCAATCGTCAATCACTTCCGCAAACATCGATTCCAATTCTACCTTGTATTCCTGCAGAATAAATTTATGTTTATACTTTAAATTCTCGTTTAAGTTACACGAAGAACACGAATAATCGATCGCAAACTCCAAATCCAAAATCGGATGATCGACTAAATTAGTAACTAATTCCCATAAAAAACAAACAATTTGATTGGCTCGTACAATCTAAAAATAAAAAAATAAATAAAAATAAATGACAACCAACACCGTAATTTGTAATTAATCGCAAAAAAATGCATTACGTAAGTGTTGTCGGGAATATTGAGCGACACCGCCGCGATCTGAGTATTATCGGACTTCAAACTCGGATTTTTCAACTCGAATCCTTCTACATTCAAACTGTGAACGGTAACTTGAATGAATTTTCTAATAAAAACAAAACAAATTGAATAAAATTAAAAACGACGAATCACTTGAATTCGAGTCTACTTTGCGTGCAACGTGTGAAGTTTATGAAGCGTGATAAACGGTGGCACAAACTGCAACTGAATGACGCTTTCCGCCCACGGACACGTCACTTTAATCTCGCTGTGGATCGTACTCGCGTCTTTTTGAGGCCCGAAATGACAGAAAACCGACAATTTCATATTGCACGAATCGAACGACTGCAACGCTCCAACTTCGAATTCCAATTTCGACGTCGCTTCGTCCTCACTATCCACTAATTTCTATTCAATATTCAATATTCAATAATAAAAAAACGGTATAAATGACCAAAAAAATCAAAAATCCGATGAAATAAACAATTTTGTTTACAATAAGCAAACCACTCGATGTTTTCATGCGAATTTTCGTGCCCTGCGCGATGCTCGAAGTTCCGCTGTAAAAACACAATTCGATTTGCTGCGGAATACCGGCGATCAATTCGCCATCTCCGGACCCGCGAGTCAAAGTAATCGGCTCGAAAAGAATCTCGTACGTCAATCTCTCGTCGATCTGCGGCAAAACCAGTTCCAAATTGCCGATTTGCACGATCAGCTGAGTCAAAACAAAACGTCCGTAAACCGCGCACTAGAAAAAAAATAAATAAAAATATTCAAATTAAAAATTATATTACCGGTAACTCAATTTAACGCGTTACCTTCCCTTCTAACGTTATTTCGTTCGTCCCCGGTTGGAAAACCACATCCAAAGCGCGAACGCACTGCTCAAAGTCTCTTTTGACCACTTCACCTTCGAAAGGCAAAACGTTGTTGCTCGCTTGTCGCACGAGCGCAGTGTTCGCGACCGAGGCGACAATCGCCACCCGTTCCAGACTTTTATCCTCCAAATACATCAATTCCTCGGTGAATTTCAGAGGTTCCACGAACCTCCGTTTAATCTCGCTCGTTCTGTGGAATTTCACCGGCGTCTGAATCGTTTTCTTCTCGTTTATAGCGATTGTAAGCGCGTCGCACGAAATCGGCTTGGGAAACCGACTGTTTAACGTCAGTTTGACGCGAATCGTGCTGCCGATGGTCAACGCGGCGTCCTCATCTGCGACTATCGACGCGTTAACGATTTCGAACATTTCGCACATGTTCAAACGTAATTTCTCAACTAGAAAAAAAAAAGAAAAAAAAGGGAATTTTAACCTAAAACAACGCATCAATTTATAAATATTTATAATATTTATAATATTTATAAATATTATAAATATAAATATATCAATTTATAAATGTTATGCCGTACCGTTTTCCGGGAGTTGATTAATTTTTTCTTCGACTCGATCGAAATGTTTTTCCCTTTCGTCTAAGGACAGAACGGTACTGCTAGCAATCAGTAAACCGACATTTATAAACGTTAAAAACAAACGTTAAGAAATATTTACACTTTCGTTTTAGACAGATTCTCACTTTGCAAAGCGAAAAAGGATATTTATTCCAATCGCTAGTGGCGGAATAGCAATCGGCCAACTGGATCAACGTCTGCGCACTCAGCAACGCCCATCGTTCGTCTTGAAATGTTTTCAAATCGTCCAACAGATATCCGATCGAATTATGCGCCACTCCTAATTTCCTATAAAAATCCGCCAAATCTCGTCCGATTAAGCGCGCGTAACGAATTCTGCCAATATGTTTCAAAGTTCCGATAGCCAATTCCGACAATTCCTTTAAAAAAATAAAATAAAATTCTTAAAACATTTATTTTTATTAATTAATTAATTAATTAATTAATTAATTAATTAATTAATTACCAAATATTGTTTCTGAAATGCGTCGTCGGACGACAGCGCCTCCTTCAACTTGGCCAACGGCGTGTCGGTGCGCCCGTAATTCCGATCGACCCCCAGCCCGGCGACCAACTCGACCACGTGATGAAGCTGCTCCGAACTGGTCTTCTTCCCCGGCATGAGACCGCACAAAGTGCCCAATTCCTGCAACTTCAAGCGCGCCGTCGCCCACAAACTGGCCGTGAAGTAAAAATACGCTTCTTCCTGATTCGAATCCTTGAATTTCTCGCACGTTTGCAGCACTTCCAAGCTGCTGAGAAACACCCAGCACGCAACCGCGCCCACCGGCATTTCCACCTCCAGAAATTGCAATTCGTTGATGCAACTATACGTGAAGGTCAAAAAACGCTGCGCCAGTTCCCACGGCCGACCCAGCAGCAACAGAAGCGAACACTGGCGCGAGAAAAGGTAATTGCGCAAATCCAAAAGCGTCGCTTTGCCCTGTTCGATAAGAAGTCGCTTCTCGTCGCCGACGTCGGGCGACAGCGACAAGCCTTCCCAGCAAAGACACGGGCCCGAGAACGTCAGCAGCCACTCCCGAGTATCTATAAAAAACAAAATCAAAAACAAAATAAAAATAAAAATAAAAATAAAAATAAAAATAAAACAAAACAAAATAATCAATTTTTAATGTTTAAATTTTTCCTATTCCAATTTCTCACCCCCTAGGTTGGAATTAATTACAAATTGAGTAAACAACGCGTCCAATTCGTCGTATTGAACCAAAGCCTCGTCGTAGATGCCCAACATTTCGTAAACAAACGCCAATTCCTCTTGCAATAGAAAATAATCGCAAAAATTCCATCCCAATTCGTTTCTCCGCTCTCTCTGCGACCTCATGTTCTCCTCGAATCGACTCAACTGACGATTGTACGCCTGTAGCAGCAGATGACGCAGTCTTTGCAGGAACCCGTGCCACGAATCGTTATTGTCACTTTTGGTCACGATCACGCATCTGTCCGTTTGCTTTTTACAAAAATCGTTCTTCATTTTGTCCACGACCGATCCTCTGGTCAATATTTTCGGTTTGCTTCCTTTTCTCGAATCGGCTCCCTCGACGACAACGATCACCCAATCTTTGGTGTTTTTACTCTTCAGTTGCGTCAACCACGCCGCCACGTCATCCTTGAGTTTGCTTTTGTACATCTCCACGTCGCAACAATCCGTCCAAAATGTGTGCAAGAATTTCTGTCCGATCAACGACGTCAATTCGTTGTCGTCGATCAGTTTCTCCATTTCCAGCTCTACGAAATTAGCCTTGGCCGAAACCGTCTTGGGTGGTCTTCCGTACGACCTTAAAATGACGTTAATTTTAATTGCATATTAAAACCAGAGTTTTTATCGCGTTATCGCGTTATACCTTCGCCATTCGACCGGCGCGGCCGGCAAATCTCTGACAATTTCATCTTCGAACGTCTTGAAAAGCGCCCTGTCGCCCGCATCTGCAAACATCAAACACATTTTACCATCCGAATTTACACGTTAACCAACCTTACACGTGATTAAAGGGTTGGCATTCCTCTCGGGACACGAATACAACTTATCGCTCTGCATTTTCTACCATGTCTGTTTTGCTGGATAGTTGTGACACCTCGTGAGAACTTCTAAAAACTCCAAAGTTAATTTCAACAATTTTTTTATTCATAATTAATAATAATAATAATAATAATAATAATAATAATATAAAGAAAATAAATATTCTATTTTTTCCAAAATTTATTTGATTTTTGATATTTATAAAAAAAAAGGTTCGAGAATGTTATAACCGAACCGGATGAGAGATACGAATAATGTCCGATCGTCTTTGATTGACTTTGTTTTAACTTCGTGTTGTAGTAATGATTCGAAGGTCAGAGCGGATTAAAGATATCTTGCATCAAGGTACAGTGTTCGTGTTGATGGGGATCACCGCGTACGGTCTCTACGGTTGTGGTTTACGCGTATTCAACTATTTCAACGTAGTGCGACCGCGCGGATTGGCGTACGAGCAGGAGCGAATCGGCAAGATCGCCGCCGTCGATAACCCGAAACCCCAAGAAAATTAGATTAAAAAGATGACCGTTATGCAACTAGTGCGTCGGACTTTATCGTTTTCGAGCATCAGTCGCGGAAAAATGTGGAAATTAGGAAAACTCAATCACATCGCTGTCGCGACGCCGAATCTAAAAAAAGCGACCGATTTTTACAAAAACATTTTGGGCGCTCGAGTCAGCGAAAACGTTGAATTACCCGAACACGGAGTCACTACGGTCTTCGTCAATTTAGGCAACACCAAACTCGAATTACTCGAAATCCTGGGCGAAAAAAGCCCCATCTCGGTATAAAAAAGGAATTTTACTTTTTATTTATTTCTAATGACGAAAAAATGATTCATTTTTCAGGCATTTTTAGATAAAAACAAAAATGGCGGAATGCATCACATCTGCGTCGAAGTTGACGACATCAATGCGGCCATGGAGGATTTAAAATCGAAAAATATTCGCTGCTTGAGCGAAAAACCAACGATAGGAGCGCACGGAAAACCGGTCGTTTTCCTTCATCCCAAAGATTGCCACGGAATTCTAGTGGAATTAGAACAAGTTTAATAAAACACAAATTTCAATTTGCCTTTTCCGAGTTTATTTCACAGCTTGGCGTTACGTTTCACTTAATATTATTATTATTATTATCATTTTTTTTTTTTTTATTTTTATTTTTAGTTTTTATGTACAATTCTGAGAAGAAAGAGAAAAAGTCGAACCGCACAAACACGAGCCATTTCTCGGCATAAATTATTTACAAATGCCAACACTTAAAAAAAGAAAAAAAAAAATTACTGAAAAACATGATTTCTTTTCTTATTCCTAAAATTAAAAGTTTTTTTTATCCAACCAATGAGCTGGAAATAAAGAGCAAAAATCCAATTGGAGAATTAGAATTACTCGAGTGTAAATAAAAAAAAACAAAATTAAAAAAAAAAATCCACTTTTCTTCTTTTTAAACGCTTTCCAATTTCCGTTATTATTATAATATTAATTATTATTTAAAAACATTTGTACACAAAAAAAGTACTTTGTTTTTCTCCCTACATTTAAGAAATGTATCGAATTAGATGAAAACCGATTTCCACGTATTGCACTACACGAACCAATCAAATTCCACACACGACATCACTTTCTTACTAAAAAGGCTTTCTTTTTTCTTTTTTTTCTTATACTACAAAAATTGGAAAGTATACAATATCGTTTAAATAACTGTACAAATTACACAAAAAAAAAATACACTACACAAAAAAAAAAAAATTAATTTTTTCCCCCTTTTTTTCCATTTTTTTATACACAAAACAAAAGTTTTCTCAGTTTTTCTTTATCGGCTAAGACACACTCTCTTTCGGAGAATCGGTGCTGACCACTGGGAATGAGTTAGCAGCGCTGCCATTAACAGTGACAAAAGTGGTGGCCGTGTCCGCAACACTCAGCTCGCCCTCATTCTGTTTGACCACGTCCAACGCCGTAGCGGCGAATGGGAATTTGATGTTACCCAGCGCGGACACCTGTCCGGCAAGGGGCTGCGACGAGATCGGGAACCCGTTTTGATAGACCATCGGCGTGAACGTGTGGTCGGCGGGACTGAGGATCCACTGGCCGGCGCGGATGCCCTGGAACTGCGACTGCAGACTGATGGAGATGCCGTCGGGGGTGGTGAGCGGGATCGTGTGTGTGGCGATGGTCTGCGGGAACTGCGCGGGAACGGCGTCGGCCGCGGTGAAAGTGGCGCCCAACAGCTGCGGACTGAGCACGAAGTTGGTCGCCTGAGCGGCGTTGACAGGAACTTGGAGTTGCAGTTGTCCTTGCACGAGTTCGGGTAGCAATTGGACGCCGGGCAGCTGCGACTGGAGGATCGTGTCCATCGGCATGGGGTTGGGCACCATCGAGTCGGTCGTGATGGTCGAGAGAACCTGAGAAAGCGAGTTGAGGTCGTTGGTGGAGAAGCTGCTCGTCATCACGTTCAGGTTGTCGATCGATGGCGCCAGATCCACGTCCGACTGCAACAGTGAGTCGTGGATCTGCTGCATCGAGTTGGCCAAGTCCGACATGTCGTCGTTGCTGTCGGCCGACAACTTCTCCAGCGACTTCACGTCCTTGTCCACGGCAGCCAGCGCGCGTTCCAACTCCTCCGTTTCTTCTTTGGTCGGTAAAAAGTCGCCGTTTTTACTTTCTAAATTATTTTATAAAAAAATTTAAATTTTAGAAAATTAAATTAGAAAATTAAATTAATTTAAAAGAAAAAAAAGGAAAAAAAAGCGAAATTTACCAGTGAAAAGATCGTTAAAAGCGTCATCTGGGATTTTATTTAAAACTTCTGTGAAATCGTGCTCTTCTAACAACCGACTCGCTTGATTGGCCAATTCGGCGGTATCTAATGGAAGTTCTAACGATTTCTCTATAGAACCGGGAGATAAATGATCCTCCAAATCGTCGTCTAAATTATCCTCGAACCCCTTACTAATATCTTCGGCATTCAACTCGGTCGGGCCCGGACTCGAGTCCAAACCGAGGGATATCGACGACGCAACGTCTGAAAACAACAACAACAACAACAAATTTAATTTCAATTAATTAATAAATTAATGAATAAAAAAGAATAAAAGAATAAAAGAATAAAAGTCGAACCCGTGGAAGCCGCGACGCTGTTCAAAGCCGCAACGTGAGTTGATTGTTTGTTGGGACGGATTCCGTTCTGCCTCTTCTTTTTCTTGCCTCGTTTCGGCGGCCGCGTCAACGCCGACGGTTTCGTTTTCTTCCTGGGTTTCTTGGGTTTCGGTTCGGCGGACATCTTATTATAATTATCCCTTTTCCTAGCGTGCTCCGTACATAAAGGAAGTTCGTGACAAATATCGAACACCGGGATACAACACTGCGTATTGTCAGCAAACTTTGCCGTACAATGTTCAAACAGCAACTGATCAACGTTATACATAATATCTGAAAAAAAAGAAGAAAAAAAGAAGAAATTTTAAAAATCACTTTTTTTGAATTTTGAATAATAAAAAATAAATTCTCACGTTTAATACAATGCCGAGTGTGCGGTAGCGCAATACTGTCACAAATGGTTTTATCATTCTTATAATGACAAAAACGTTTAACTACACCTACAATATTTTGACTGCAATTAAAAAGAAAATTTGTTTAAATTTTCAATTTTTCAATTTTTCAATTTTTCAATTTTTCAATTTTTCAATTTGATGCTTTTCGTCAATTTCAACCTTTTATTAATCGCCTGCAACGTTTTCGCGTGAATATTTTCCACTAATTGCGCCGTCCTATTCGGAAACCGTTTCGTAGACCTGAGCAATGCGCCGACGAACTTGTTTTGAAAATCCCTATGAGCCACCGAAGCCGTCTGCGCGTTGTATATCTGATTGAGCTGACGCCTCATTTCGCACCGGCGCACCGAAAGCCGCGCCGGCCGCGAATTGGGAAGGAACTCCGAGTTAACCCTTAAATTAAAGCAATCAATCAAACAAATTCATCAATAAGAATGAATAAAAAAGGAAAACTCACTGCAACGTGTCCCCTTTATCCCACGTATAAAACCAATGCCTCTGAATCGATTCCATTTCACTATCCTCACTTTCACTATCCGACATTTCGAGTCCTTGAAATAGAAATAATCAAAATTCAAAATGTTTATAATAATTAATTCGATTATTCGATTTATTTTCCGTACCTAAAGGGTGTAAATCGGCTTTACTCAATCGCCTCTCCTGCCACGAGTCGCGAACCCTTTGCAAGGGCTCCGCAATTTCCTTTTTATTATCACCTCGTTTCAACTTGCACCACATTTTCTTAATGGGTACATTGACGGCTAAATGTTTTTTCCCTTTGCTGCTCTCCACGAGATCGGACAAAACGAAATGGTCCAAAACGCCGTTGGAATGTATCGCCACGTCGCTCTTCGAATTGTTATTCACATAAACACAGTCTTGATTTTTCTTCAACTTATCTAACACTTTGTTGTGTGCAATTTTCGCTTGCAACCTGTTCATAGTCTTGGACGACTTGGCCGCCTGACTTTTATTTAGCCTATTGTTGATATTACTCTCCGTCGCCGCCTGTTGCACTAAACACGTCGTCTTTGTATTAGTATCGTTCGTTTTCGGCGAATTAACCAAAGGCGACTTGTCCATCGCATCCGAAAACGCGTACGGGTCGTCCACCGACACGTGCTCGTCGAAAATCATCGACACCTCGTTGCCGGTTTTGTTCAGCAACGCTTTCAACCGATCGGCGAACTTGATTTTTCCATCGGGCGAGCAAACTGCCGAAGATTCCTTGTCTTTCTTAGCCTTCCGCTCCTTTTTGGGAGCCATGCCAGCAACTTGCATGTGGCTATTACAGTACCTAAATTATAAATTCAGAAATTCAGAAATTCAGAAATTCAGAAATTCAGAAATTCAGAAATTCAGAAATTCAGAAATTCAGAAATTAATATCTATTTTCTATTTTCTATTTATTATTACTCTCGATCCTCGTTCGTCGGAATTGGATTCGTGCATTTCTGATTGTTGTATTTGGCCACATGAGCACATTGCTTGAAAGGTGCTGACTTATCTTCCAAGATGTGTCGGATGCAGAAGGCGTAGCCATTGAGCCGACGTTGCTTGCACAATTTCGTGCTGTAAGAACACAGCGGTTTGTTATCCACCGGTGAATAGTGGATATGTTTTCCTTCATACATCATGTATCATGTATCATGTATCACGTATCATGTATCATGTATCAAGTATCATGTATCATGTATCATGTACCATGTACCATGTATCATGTGCGCATTTCCAGACGCCACATCCTGATCCTGATGTTCAACCTGTAAAAACACGCGAAAAATCATTAGGAAACGATAAATAAACAAAGTGTGACTCATCCGACCGAGTTAGGCTTAACCCCAAAATAGGCCTAATTACAAAATGTCATTTTCGACGCCCCGTTCAAATTATTCCCTCAATCCGAACCATTTCGCCGATTAAAAGCGAAGAAAAACACGGTCGAAATGCCACGTAAAACTCACCCGTTACTTTTCCCCTCGATATTGCCACAAAAGATGCATTAGGCCTAACGCCTATGTGAAAATCCTCGGCGACATCGAGTTCGATGGGGGCCTCAAACGGCGGCTAAAAACACATATCGGCGCACAAATTGAGAAAAAAATCCAAATCTAATATCCGCTGATTTGGTTAGACGATAGGAAAATGATCAAATCCTGGCTTCAAACGTCCTTTCTAATACTAAATTTCATATAATTCCCAAGGAAAATTAAGTAAAATGGCTGACGCGCATTGATCCCGCGGATTCGTGGGATTCATGCGAGAGTGAGTGAGTGAGATGGTCGACTACCCTTTCACTGTGACACGCTCTCTGCATTTTCGCTCGTTTCACTCCATTTTCAAATGTCTTTTGATTTTTATTTCATTTTTTCCAACCGACGAACTGCTCTTACACTCGTATAAAACATTTTTGCAAATCAAATTCCCTCTTTTCAAACCCAACCAACTTGATTTCCGACTGCGAAAATGCAACGGGGCTAAACATGTTCTTCCACAGCGAGCGATCCAAATTTTTTCGACCGGTCGAAAACTTCGTGCGATTGACGTCAACAAAAATGATATTTCCTACGACAAATTCAAAATTCCCGGCGTCAACGAGTCAAAATCAAACATCGATCGTATCTGACGCCTACACTCGTATCGATGTTCCGCGACAAACTTAATAAAAATATAACGGAATAAAAAATTGTAAAACAATTCTTAGTGGTCGATAAAACGAATAAAGAAACAGTCGCGACTTGTTATCGCCTAAACATGTACGAAAAACCAAAAATACTGGACAATAACAATCGTGTATACTATTCGAACCGGTCGACGAAAGTGTTATTAGTCCGGTTAAATATTGCAGTCGTGACGTTGATGCACGGCCCGATGCGATGCGACGAGCAGCTGATTTACCAATAATTCGTAAAATCCTAATTTCAGCAACAAATTGAAATGACCGAGCTTTGAATGCGCAATTTCCAACTTGTCATTAACGGAAGAATATTTATCTATACCTAATTTATGTTGATCGGGTAGGTGTGTCATCGTAAATATTTACAAGTTATTTTTTTTTTTTTTTTTTTTTTTCCCATTTCAATTGAAATAAATAATTTTTTTTCTGTACTAGATGTAAAGATGCCACAAGACACGCCGTTTTCAAATAAACCGATAAAAAGTAAACGAATCAGTATTCCACGAGTAAGAAGCAGCACCGACTCCGATTTGCAACAACCGTTTCATTTCGTTCGAGATATCGAATCCGATTCCGTTTTACCAACTCGATTCAAGTAAAATACCTAATCATTAACTGTGTTAATAATAAATTATTTCTTTTTATGTATATCCAGGAACAGATTGCACGAGTTATTCAATCAAATTGAAAAGGAATTCGAAACTCTGTACACGGAAAACATGAGTTGTACGCGAAAATAAAAATATCCTGGAAAATAAAAATATTACGAAATTAATTTCTCTCGTCAATTTAGTGCACGAAAAAGTGGACAGTTTGAACGAGAGATTAGAAAAGGAAATATCTTCGAGCAACCTGGACAACCGATCGACCGATTTGGACGTCGAAAGTGGAAAATCGATTAAAAAATGTAAAAATTCTTTTTTATTCGAATAGTTTGAATTTAAAAATTTGCATTTTTTGCAGCGAGCCAAACGACCCATTTGATCAAAACAACGCACAAATTGAAAGCTCAAACCAGCAAAATAGTATCGAGTTTTAAAGCTCCCACTTTAGGAAGTCATTTGATCAGAGAATACACCGGACACAGAGACGGCGTGTGGGAGATTTCCGTACCACGAGCGGGCCAAAACATGATCGGAACAGCATCAGCCGGTACATGAAATAAAATAATCCTAAAAAAAAAAAAAAAAACCGATCTAATATCAATTTACAGATCACACGGCTCGAATTTGGTCGATCGATACGGGAAAATGTCTACTGGAATACGTCGGCCATCACGGCTCGGTAAATTCCATTCGTTTCCATCCGACGCAAGACCTCGTGATCACGGCATCGGGAGACCAATCGGCTCACATTTGGTGCTTCATTTCGGCATTGGATTCGGGAGTAAAAAAAAGAAGAAAAAAAAATCGAAAATTTAAATTTAAAATTTAAATTTTATTCAGAAAAGTCACTCGTCCGAAGACGAAGTTGAATTATCGGAAAAAGAAGAAACTCACGACGACGAAGTTGTGAGCGGCGAACGAATCAAAATCCACTCGCCCCTCTACGAATTAATCGGCCACACGGGAGTTGTGATCGCGGCCGACTGGGTCGCCGGTGGTGACCACGTCATCACGGCTTCGTGGGACCGATGCGCCAGTTTATACGACGCCAGAACGGGCCAAGTCGTGCATTCGGTCGTAGGTGCGTTGAAAAGAATCAAATAAATAAATAAATGAATTAATGAATTAATTTCAGGCCACGAACAAGGACTGACCAACGTCGTCGCTCACCCGTCGCAAAGGTTGGTCGTGACCAGCTCAAAGGATTCAACTTTTCGCATTTGGGATTTACGTGAAGCGTCGCAGGCCGCGTTGGTGTGCCACGGACACGCCGAGTACGAAAATCAATTCAACTCGAAACCAAACCGATTAATCAATTAATTTGTCCCTTAAAGCGCCGTCACTACGGCAACGTTCACCGCCAACGACAAAGTGGTGAGTGGCAGCGACGACCGTTGCGTCAAAATTTGGGATACGAAAAACTTGCGCTCGCCTCTCGCCACCATTCGATCGGACGCTTCGGCAAACAGGTACGTATTAAATCAAATAAAAACAGCTAAACTCATCTTCCTTAACAGATTGTCGGTCTCGAACCAACAAGTGCTGGCCGTCCCGATGGACAATCGACATGTGCGTCTCTACGACATCAACGGAAACCGATTGGCGCGTTTACCGCGAGGCAGTCGACAAGTATTGACCAATAAAATAAATTAAATATTTAAAAAAAAAAAAAAAAAAAAAAAAAAATTAACCTCGTAGGGCCATCGACGAATGGTCTGCGCCGCCGCTTGGCTGGACGAGAGTCCGGCGTACGTTCGAACCAATTTATTCACGTGCGGGTTTGACCGTTTAGTACTCGGATGGCAAATCCACGCGTTGAATAAGGAAGGAAAAGAAAGTAAGGAAATCAACTCTAAACTGTCACTCGCCAATTCAATTCAATTTATTTATTCGCGTATTTTACAATTTCTCTCCCGCAGGTGTTTCGCCAATGCAACAATGATAGATAATATTCCCATTTCAACGAGTGAATATTGTATTTTTTCTTTTGTTTCTTCGTCTAATTAATTAAGTCTAATTATTTTTTGGTACGAAACTGTAATATATGTAAATGTTAGTTAATAAAAATAAAATGTGCGTCAACATTGTTCTAATTTTAAAAAAAGAAAAAGAAAAAGAAAAAGAAAAAGGAAAATACAATAAATTGAGATTCGACGTTACATGCGAAGTGTTTCTACAATACGGATAATTATTAGTTTGTTTTTGTTTTTTTATTATTATTCGACTCGAAAATGTTAATAATCTTAATAAACAAATTTACTAACGAAGAAAAAGCCATTTTAATTCATCATTAGGCACAACATTAAAATTTAATTTTAAAAAACAATTGACTAGCATCTTTTTTTCCCCCTTTTCAAATTGGCGTAATTAATTGAATAATAATAATAATAATAATAATAATACTAATAATAATAATAATATAATAGAAGACAAGAAAAAAGAAAAAAAGGAATGAATTTGTTTTCACTTTTGACTCCCGACTGCATTTTTAGGACCACTCTAGATTGGCACGTCAAAACGCAACTCGCAATCTACAAAAAAACACTGGCAAGGTGAGAGGCATATCCCGAACACATTGACCATCAGTTCGTGAAATATAGGATAAGAAAATTAGGATAATTAGGATAATAGGACGGGGGGGATTGTATATTTTATTTTTATTTCTAACGACGAGGAATTAGGATTTGAATTGCCGAATTGATTCGAATTAAGTTGAAATTTAAATTGAAATTTAAATTTGCAATTTGCAATTTGCAATTTTTCCAATTGATTAGAATAGAATTGATTAGGATTTCTAAGGATTCGACATGATGCCTTTTACTCGAGCCAGGTTCGGTTGTCAAACAGCACTTGCACTGGGCGCCAAGTGTAGAATTGCAATCTAAAGCGACATTCTAGCATGATGCCAAAAAAGCAGTCAGTCAATCCTCCTCCGCCTCCTCCTCCTCGAAACAAAACTGATCCTGCTCGATCGGCTTCTTCATCCACGTGCCCAACTCGGCCTTACGAAACGCCTCGTACAACTGCTCCTTAGCCATCTGATACGCGACCACCGTATCCTTAGCCGTATCGTACAGATGAACCTTCTGACCCTCCTCCAACGGCGCCACGCTCGGCAAACACTTCTTAATCTTGACGAATCGCACAAACAGCGACCACTTGGCCAAACGCGACGGCTCGTTCTGCTCGTTCTTCCCAGTCATCGCGTTGATGATCTCTCCGGCCGGCCGCCCGATCGTCCAATTGACGCTGAAATTCGGCGCTTTGCCCGGCTGGCGCACCTCGGGACTGCTCGTCAGGCTCATGCACGGCGTGTGCAGCCGGTAGGGCGGCGGCAGGCCCTGGATCGTGCTCGCGATGCGCCCGCACACGGCGCGGTGCATGTGACTCGGGTGGTACAGGCTGCCCAAGATGATGCTGTCCAAGTAGATCGGCTCGACGAAGTGGCTGAGCAGGGCTCCCTGAAGACCCAGCACGTTCCAGCGGCAAATCTTGTCGGAACACGACATTGTGAGGAGCCGCTGCCCCTGCAAAACGCCGTCCCAGGTCTGGATGCCGTCGCTGGACTTGACAGGGATCGTGCCTTCGCCCGACTCGATCTTGGTGCGCAGTTGACCGCGCGCGCGTCGATTCGGGTGCTTGTCCACCGCCTCGCCCGACATGTTCTCGTGCGGCGAGAAGATGCGCGCGTCCCCGCACGGCGCCGTGTTGATGTACAAATGGAATTTGATGCATTCGCGCAGCTCGAATCCCTTGTTGTCCTCCTTCCGAACGAATATCGAGTCGTCCGCCTTCGCCGGATCCGTGTGCAGCTCCAGCTGCGTGTACAGGAAATCGAGCAGGCAGCGCCGGGCGATTATCTCCGCGTGACAGTCGTTCAACGAGCCGCCTTTCACGCTCATGTGCTCGCCGTTCACGCATTTCGTGCCTGCAAAGATCAAATCAAACAAAGGGATCAGTTGAAAAAACGAACAAAAAATATCAACTTTCGCCATTTCCGAAACCTGTTGCGACGCAAATGACGGTGGCGTCTTCCGGCTGCGTGCCAGTCGTCATCACGATCCCCGCCAACACTTTACGGCGCATGTGATTCACTTGATCCTCCATCAGCGACGTGAATTTCGTTATCACGAGCCTGTAAAATGTAAAATGTAAAATGTAAAATGTAAAATGTAAAATGTAAAATATAAAATAATAAAAAAAGAAAATCACCTCGCCACGTGGTCGGCCAGCACTTGCGGCACGCCCGGAGTTGCCGACTGCCCGTTCATTTGTGACCCCGAGCCCGAGTTGGGCGCGATTGGCAAATTGAAGACCGTCAACAAAGCCAGCTTGGCAGCGGCCGCTTTGGCGACCCTCTTGCTCGGTCCCGAGCCCTCGAACGTCTGCTTCTCGACCGTGACCGACATGGAGAAACGCTTGGCGTGCGCCTCGCCCGTCTCGGCCACCAGGTTGTACTGCAACCCCGGTTTGAGTTCGTTGAGTAGCATCACGGGGTTCTTTTCGCCCGGCTGACACGTGATGCCCTTTGCGCGCACTTGCGCCGTCAATTCGTCGGTGATCTGCGCGTTGCTGGAACCGCTTCCGTTGTTCCCGCTGCCGTTGTTCCCGCTGCCGCTGCCGTTCCCGTTCCCGTTCCCGTTGCTGTTTCCATTCTCAGTCTGCGCCTGCTCAGCTTCGAGTTCCTTTTTAATCGTTTCAAAATTATAATGCATCGTCTCGGGTTCGTCAGCGCAGTCACTCGTGAAATCCATGTCCATGATGACACGACCCATTGCTTGATGAGCTTCGCACGCATTTCGAAATTGAACGAACGATTTAAGAGCATTTTCGGCGGCTGATTGCTTGGCGAGCTTCTTGGACCGGCCGTACCCGAAGAACTGTTGACCGTTCACGGCCACGGCCACGGTGAAGACGGGTGCGTGCACGGGACCGGTTTGCGAGACCAAATTATAAACCAATCCCGGTCGCAGTTCGTTCAATTGACACACGGCGTTTTTCGGCTGCGACGGACCTGGAATTTTCCGTCGTTTTCTCGGTTTTTTTGACACTTCATTGATATCGACTGCAATACGTTTAAGTCCACGTTGATCGTCAGTGTTCTCGTCCGTGCTCGAGTTGTTATCAGCTTCGCTGGTCGGCGCCGTGTCCATCGATACATTGCTCTCAACTAAATCAAAGAAAATTGAAAAAAAAAAAATAAATAAAAAAATTAAAAAATCCAAATTACTACACGTAAAACTGTTTGTCAGATATTAAAACACTCGCTCGCGGTTTGGGACTGCGTGTTTTAACATGTTTCATTGACAAATTCAACGCTTTATGTTGGAAATTTCAAATTACCGTACACGCTGGAAGTCGAATTCACGCTAGGAGCACTGCATAAAACCGGTGAGAAAAAAAATTCCTTACCCTTAGAAATTACCAACGGTGTTTCAATCGAGACCATTTTTCACCCGATAAATTAATTTTTTTCACTCCAATTCCTATCTCGATTCGTTACGACTGTAAACAAAGTCGAAATCACGACCGTCTTCAACGGATACAATGGCCGACTCTTTAATTAAAATTTGTTAATGCTCGTCCCGCCGACTGGTGGCGGAATAACCAATTCCTTTTATTATTATTACCACCAATATAAAATGAATGTAAAACATTAAATTTTAATTATTAGTAATAACTTTTTTTATTATATTATTATATACCATAAAATATAAAATTGCGCGTCAATTTTCAAATCCGCATTATAAATCCAGAACGAACCAGCCGATGATAAATCAGACTGCTGCGCAATTACGCAGTGACTAGTTAACGTACTAAAACGAATCTAATGAAACTTGAAAAGAATACTTCACTTTATTCTAGGGATAAAACTTTGTTATAAACGTGGACCCAAACTTGAGCAGTTGTGAGAATTCATTCAATTAAAAAATATTTCTTACAAACTTGGAAGATTATCGATTAGTACACAACCATGATTAAAAATGAAAATTATTCTAAGTACCGGTAACTCGAAAAATAAGGCACAACCATAATAGATTAAACAAAAAATTAACAAATTAACCCGTTTAAATATTGCCGTTTTAAAAAATATCTAAAAAATCTAAAAAAAATATCAAAAAAACCACGAAAAATGCAGACAAAAAATTAAAAATCTAAAAAAATAGACATTTGAACAATCCAATACCTCAAATTAAGAAATAAAAAGCACAAAACAGTGAAAACATTGATGTAAATATGGCTGCGGACAACCGACAACAATTATTTCCAGTCGTCTTATCGGATTCGCTCAACATAGCCGCCACTACGGACCAAGTGCCGTTATTCGGAAGCGGCTCGATACCAATCAGGTGACTAAGCAAATTGTACGGATCGGTGATGTGGATGGGTGGAGATCTGTAGCCTCGTTTAAAACCTAAACAACAATTAAAAATTAAAAAATTAAAAAATTAAAAAATTAAAAAAATTAAAAAATTAAAAAATTAAAAAATTAAAAAAAAAAAAAATTCTTTTTCTTACTAGAACCCCAAGCAACAAATATTGATCTCATGTCGGGCTCGGCAGGATCGTATCCGTGGAATCCACCCCACTGTCTATCGGACTGCTCATTCGGATATTGCTTATCACTCGTCAGCTATTCGATAAAAAATTAAAGAAAATAAAAAAAAATTAAAATTAAAATTAAAATTTTTATACTCCTTGTAAGAAATATCCTTTGTGAACAACGATGTAAACTGGAGGCACACGACGGTGATTTTTAAAATGATACTTTTCCGGAATGTCTTCTCTTTTATAAACATCTAATCCTTCTCGCGTTTTCAGCCGATTAACCATCTAATTAATAAAAAAAATAAAAATAAAAAATAAAATAATAATTCGAAGAAAAAACAATTCAATAAACTACTTGATCGACATCGACTCCATCGGCCGGATATATTCCCATATGCGAGCCCCTGTCCAGAGTCCGAATTATATCACCAGCCAGTAAAATATCGTCGATTTTTATTCTTTTAACGGAATTCGAATCGGTCGACGTCATTCCATGATCGGAAACAATAACAAAATCCATCTAGAATAAATAAAAAATAAAAACAATAGATTAATTTATCTTTCAATACTTTCTTATCAAAACCGAACCGTGTCGCTAAGTCCTCTCATTGTGATGTTATCTAGAAATTGATTAATCACTTGATCCAACTCCCGAACGGCCACCGCGATTTCGCTGGAATAAGGTCCATAACCATGACCTATCTTATCCGTGTACTCGCAGTAAACCTTAAAAAAATTAAAAAATCAAAAAATCAAATATCCAAAACATTTTATTTGAAAAACATGAATAAATAACTAACTTGAGCATATTTGACGTCATCGTTTTGAAATAAATCTAAAACTCTAGTTAAATGGGATCTGAAATGCTCGACGCCATCTTCATTGCTATACGGTTCGACAATTTTCGCCGTTCGTCCTTTAATGACCGTCGAACTGCCGGGCCACAACAATACGGCCGTCGAAATATTGCGTTTGGTGGTGGTGATCCAAATGGGCTCGGCGTCCTCCCACCAGAAAGACTCCTTGACTATACTATTCGGAGACATCTGCGAGATGCGATCGTGCTCCGCGTCGTACATGTGGTTGAGAACCATTCCGTGACTTTCGCCGTACAAACCTAAATAAAATGAAAAAATGGAAAAATTAAAAATTAAATTAAAAAAAAAAAAAAAAAAAAAAAAAATTACTTTCTACCGGTGGCGACGGAATAGTAGCCTGGATAGGATTCGGACGGATAAAGCGCTTCCATGTACTCGGCACGGATCCCTTCGCGGGCTATTCGCGGGAAACCCACTAAACCCGAATGGTTCAAGTAATCCCAGCGAAATCCGTCGATGAGAATAAGTAATACTTTTCTGGATTTCGACTCATCCTTCGTACTTGTGGAAAGACACGCGACTTTAGAGAATACTGATAAACATAGCAGCAAACACAACGCAATCTTCATTCTAAAAATATTATATTAAACTAAATTAAATAAAAATAAAAATAAAAATAAAAATAAAAATTAAAAATAAATGTAAATGTAAATTCAGTTGTCGTCGCGATTTATCCTATTAAAGTGAATTTGCACAGCAGGTTTTGCACAATCCATTTCAAGGTTAAATATTTTAACTTCCTCGAAAAATGCCATTTTTTGTTCAGTTATACCTTTTATTTTCTTTTTTTCTTTTTTTCCTGTTGATAAAACCGTAAAACTGTCAAATTCGATCCTTATTCTAGAAGAAAGATGTGTACATACAGTACCGATCTAAATTGGAAAAAAAATAAAATTATTCAATGTGTTTTCCCGTCGCATGGAAAGAATTTCACACGGAATTTCACCTCGAAGCTGCGCCGAACTTGGGCATCGCACTATTTATTCAATGTCACACCGGAAGCTTAATCCCAAAAGATGCTCGTCCCGTCCCGTCCCGTCCCGTCACTCGTCGCCATCTGTCGACATCTGTTCAAAGTTCTCTTCGTACAGCCACAGAAAAAAGCCGAATTTCGGGTTGATTTTTATTTTTATTTTTATTTTTATTTTTATTTTTATTTTTATTTTTATTTTTATTTTTATTATTCATTTCATTTACACGTTTGATTACATTTCGGATTTAGCATTGAGTAACATCGCATCGACTATTTGAAGTACGGTCAAAAGACAAAATCCGAGAAACAGAGCTAAACTGCCGCCCAAATCGCAAACGAAAGAAACTCGCGTGTACGACTCGTACTCTCGTATCGTTTGTAACTGCGAATTTTGAAAATTAATATTCACGAACAAATGATCGACTTTATAGAAATGAAACGAGTGATAAGTCGACTCAAAAAGCGTCGATTGACACGGTTTAACGCAATTGCAACTGGTCCAATTGTGCGACTCGAGGCTCTCGCGGACACTTTTCAAAGCAACGACACTCGCTTCGAGACTAGAACATCCGATTCCGATTCCCATTCCGCCCTCAGATTGATCGATAAACGGCAACCTATAAACACCAATAATACTTAATAAAAGTTAAAACTAATAAATGAAATGAGCTAACTTGCAAGACGCGGCTCGCGCCATCACTCGTTTCACGCATTTCTGGCGACAAGAATGGAAATGTGTCGAATCGCCGCACACATTCTCCGTCCGGTTCAGGGCAAAATTCTTTTGAACGGAAATGGAAAATTGTCCGTATCCGCCAAACTCCATTTCGGTTCCCTGCATTAAGTCGTAGTCGTTGACTACTTGGCTTTCGTGTAGGCTCACCTAAATGGAAATTAAAGGGTTTTCGACATCAAAAATTTTATGACCAAATAATGTTCGCCATCTCTTAAAATGTCCGAAATAATTTTTATTTATTTTTTAAAAAGAAATTTTAAAATAGAAGCTCATTTGAGCTTCGTGAGGGACATTGTTGGCCGCTGCTGGCATGGCGCTGTTTCTGACGTCGTAGTCGCGCATATTCTCGTTTTGGTCTCGCTTTAAAAATATTTTTCAAAAAATTTCAAAAAAATTATCTAAGGGTTTTAAAACATGCTCGTTCCAATGGACCAATAAAAATTAACTAATGCATTAGCTCAACTGAGACGAATGATGTGCGATTCTCTTTTCCCACTTTTCCCAGTGTCGAAAAATGAATTTCGGCCAAAGCTGCTGACGTCATGTTCAACGGGTTTTCTAGAGAGAAAAAAATCAATACAGTACCCGGTACGGTAAAAAATAAACAAAATCAGGATTTACCATATCGAAATATAATGCACCTTCCCATCAATACCGATTCGTAGTAGTCGATTTCAAACACGCGTGACGTGTATTTAAAGGCGTCTTTCAAAGTCGAAGAATAAGAAATTGAATTCTCGTCGACGAGTTGCAATTCGTTATCGGTGGATGTCTCCGATGTGTTGTAGGGAGCGTCGTTGGCCCGTCGCCGTGGACAAACGACCACGTGCGGCAGCGGTAAATGCGCGTCCACGTCGACATTCAAAGCGACGGATAATTTCGATTTTTTCAAATGATCCAATCTTTCTATAATCTGTAACGCGCACGCCACGATCGAAACCGAAACTGCGATGATCCAAAAACCGCGGATGCAAAATGGCCGTTTCTTGTTGCTGATGTTTTTCCAGCCGGGCAACGGCAACGACAACACTTTCTCGCCCGACATTTTGACGAGGCGACAGATTCGAATAAAGAAGAAAAATATTATTCAATTTTTCAATACAAATATTTGATTTAACTGAACAATTGGCCATTCTCGTTACTCGTTGCCTAGCGACCACTGGCCGTTTTACAAATGGCTCTATGACAACGAGCGCAAACGTTGGTTTACGAATTTCGATCAATTTGTAGAAAAAACTGGAGGTGTTTTATTTATTTATTTATGTATTTATTTATTTTTTTCTATCACCGTTTGAATTGAATTTTGTTTACATTTTCAGGAAACACTTTTGCACGCTTTGCCGCCATCTTTAGGTGTCCAATCTCGAGTGAAATGGGCCGACTATTTGACGACGACGACGAATGAAAATACGCAAAACATCACTCGAGATGCAGAATTCAAGCCGAAACAGGATACTCGATATCCAAGAGCAAAACCATGCGATCAAGTTACATATGTCAAAGATTTCTGCGAAAAAGTATCGTATCGAACAAAAAACAACATAACCGTTATTCGTTTCTCATGTTTTATCTTATATCTTATTCCAGATTGCGAGCAAACCGTTCTCTTCGTACGGTATCAAAGTATCGAAATATCAGCGGAATAACTACGCGGAGAAATTAACAGAAGCTCAAAGTATCGCCGCAATTGGCGAGAAAAAATGGAAAGAACAAAACAATAATCGAGTGAAGATGAAAAAAAGAAAAAAGAAAAAAACAAAAAACAAATTCAATTAATTTAATTTAATCGATTTAATCGATTACAGGATTTGGCAGAGAAAGGGAAAGAAGCGTTAGCTTACTCGACCGGTACGGAGAATATCGATTTCTATCAAGATCCTTATTCCACCACTTCGCGACGCTTTCATCGATTGTTTACGCCCAAGGAACTCTACGACGGAATCGGACAACACGACATCGTGACCATTTACACGGAAACCAATCCAAAACCGGTCAAAGAACACCAAATCAAAACGAGTTCGAGTTTGACTTCGACTTCGAGTTCGACTTCGAGTTCGCTCGTCGATCGAACGAAGCCCTGCGCCGTGGACCCCGCCAGAAAGCGATCGACGTGTCCCTGGCCCCACTACACGACCGCCCTAAACCGGAACACGAGGTTTAGAGCCCCAGTTTGAGTTTGTTTGATCAATCTATCAATTGACTAATTAAATTTCATTTTACAGCACTAAACCGCGATTGAAATCGGAAACGCAACGCGCTTTCAGCCGCGAATCGCTGGATAATTACGAAATCCAGGGCGAATATCAAGAAAATCGGAATAAAATAAAAGGTAGAATTGACTTTTACTCGATTTTAATGCCATTTTCAACTTTCAACGATTTGTAGGCGTCCACGTCGATTACTCCGCACCCGTTTGTCCCAACATGTACAAAACGGAGTCCTCTTACATCGGCAAAAGCGAACCTGTCATTATTGTTTAGTTTAGGTTGCGTTATAAACGAATAATGAAGTGAACCTCACCTAAATCGTGTTAATTTCCTTTGACGCACGTCCGCGAGTATAAACTGCACGTCAAACCCGGTTCACATCTGCCTACACTAGTGTACTGGATTCTCGTGCAAACTTCATCCGCTTCTAAAATGAATCGATTCATTTTTCGCTTAATTTTCTTATTTTGACAATTCTACCTACCGAGATATGTGGTGCATGTCTCGCAGCAAACTCCGCAGTCGTCTTCGGGGAACCGGATGTACCCGGATGAGCAGTTGAGTCGCTCGTCGCATTCGTAGCCCGCGCAATCGCGAGTTGGACAATAAATTGCATAACTCGACTGGAAAAGTTGAAAAGTGAGAAAATAAAAGAGTAGCAACATGTTTGAAACCGAAAACCTTTCTGAATAAAGCGTTTATTTGTAGAAAAAATAGATTTTATAAATTGCGAGATTTGTGCGCGATAATGTGAAAATATTGAAATGGAATCATTTCCTCCGATCCGATCGATCGATCGATCGATCGAAAAGGATTTTCACTCTCTTTCAGTCTCCCCGCAACCGCATCAATCGCGTCAATCGCGGTTAGTGGTTGCCCAGCAACAGGTTTGTTTCCTCGAAAACAAAATGAGCCAACTCGATGCAATCGGATTGAACGCCAAATTGGAGAAATTTACATATCGGCGGCGAAAAAAACAGCAAAAACTACATTTAATATCGCAAATTCCAGGAGGTCGAGATAAAAAAAAGATTTAAAAAAACGACGTTATTACCGATTTTATTCATTTGACAGATAAAATAATCGAGTTCGATGCACTCGAAAGAGAACGAGCGGCAGCCGCGATCCAATCTGCGTGGCGAGGATTTCGCGCAAGAACGCAAATATACGGAAATGAAGGCATCAAAGAGTACATGATGAGGCATAAAGCGAGCATCGTTATTCAAAAATGGGTAGAATTAATTTAAAAAAGTAAAAAAAATTTATAAAAATGTAAATTTGGAATAGATTAAACCACGTTTGAAACGGAAGAATAACGACCGAATGACGACGCAGTTAATGGCGTTGGACATGGACGAGGAAAATATGAAAAAAGAGATTGAACACGAGATTGACGAATGGCAAAAATCGTACAGAGTAATTATTAGCTGTAGATAAAATAAAAATGAAAATGAATTTGATTAATTTGTGTTTTATTTTTCAGGCAAATTCGAAGCTTCGACTTCGAGACCAACATTGGCTTCATTACCAAGTTCAAAGAGAGCTAGTCGAATATTATTTCAGCAGAGAAACCTCGACGCAACAAGAAGAAAAGCAAAAGCAGAGGCAACAGCAAAGGCATTTGGTCAATCAACTCGGAGCAGAAATCCAACTCGCATCGTTAAACTTGAAATCGCGGCCCCAGATATCAACTTACTCGAAACCGATCGAAATCCGAGCCAAATACCAACACGAAACGGCGCTGGAAATGGCAAGAAAACCTTGGCGGAAGAAACTGATGCCAACTCCGGCACATTTTCCATGAAAATCCAATAAATGTTTATTTTATATTTATTTTTATTTATTTATTTATTTATTTATTTATTTATTTATTGAAGACTTGTTAAGTAATCACGTGATAATCGAGCTTCGGCGTAGCTCTTCTCGTCTCGATCATAATTGGGAAAAAGGAAATTTTGATTTATAATATTATATTATTTGTATTTTGTTTTGTAAGATGGATTGCTAAAGATGAGCAAAATGTACAAAACAATCATCAAAAGTCAATTTTTACCCAAGACAATGTTTTTAAAAAATTCTTTTCGCTTTTATTTGGCCATTTTATTCAATTTTTGGCGCTAATCCAGTTTACTTTTGTTTACCACCAGATGACGGTAATTCATTTTAGTTCTACCTTTGAACATTCGAGTAAAATGGCAGCAGTGAGCCGGAAGTACCGCCTCCTTATTTCTCATTCAACATTTAAATAAAATAGCCTGAATTTACTAATTATTATTTTTCGACTATTTCGATACGTTCGAATTGAACTAACAAGTAAGTAAGTTTTAGAATTTGCGTCAAACATCAGCGCCATCTATGTTTAAAAGGAAGAAGCTCCTGGAGTTGTGACGTCATTTGAATCGAGAAAAATCGAGAAAATTCCATCCAAACTTCCGGTTAATTAGCGATTCAACGAGTTTTTCAACGAGTTTTTCAGCGTGAAATTTTAGCAAATCGTTTATTTTCTTCAATTTTGCTAATTAGTTATTCATAATTCAAATCAGGAATTCAGCAACGGAAACGTACACTTAAAGTAAGTTGATTATATTTATATTATATTATATAATATTTATTCTTTAGTATTTAGTATTTAGTATTTAGTATTTAGTATTTAGTATTTAGCTTTATTTCGAGTATTTGCTTTTAACTTTGTCGTTAGGGCTAAAGATATTGCAGAATCAAAGATGGCGATTTCGATTTGACAACGTGTACGCAGCATTCATTTCTATTGTTCGTTCATAAGTACTAATGTAGTCGATTTTTATTTTTTCAACCAATTATTTGATTACTCTACATATTTTTTCTTTTTTTATGATACCGGAGCACCGCTATCTGCTTTCCAACGTGAATTAGAGCATTTTGACGCCGCCATGAGTAAGTTTTATCATTTTTCCAATATTTTTTCATTTTTTCATTTTCTCATTCGTTCGTTTCAATTTCATATATTTTGTTTAGATTTCTTCGGTTCGACGGACGCCACGTTACATTAATTATTTTATTTTATTTTATTTTTTATTTTATTAAATAAAATGACAGAAAAACGACTACAGCGCATCTTGAAGAGGAGCCGCCATTGTTTGAGGTATAAATTATTTAGGATCCGGGCTTGGGCACCCCGGATCCTTTAAAGACTAATTTAAAAGGCTAACAGGCTTAAGGAAGGTTATTTTTCTGTCGATAAGTGTAAGCTGTCCTTAACAGCTTTTAGTGGTAGTTTTTATGGTTTTTTTGGTTTTTTTTGTTTTTTTTTAGTTAAAAATTTTCTCATTCGTTTTTTAATCTGTACAGTCATTTCCTTTATATATTTTATTAATTGAATTTCGTTTTTATTGTCCAAAAAATTATTTTATTTTATTTTATTTTACACATGAATATATTAATTTTTCATTTATTTTCAGTTTTCGCCAACGTGACATCCTCCTAGAAAGAAAGAAAAAAGTGATATCAGAAAATGACATTTAAGGAAAAAAAGCCATCGAATTGCTTACCCGTAACCGTAAGCTGCGTGAAGATTCAGCCGAGCTGACCACTCGTTCCAGCCGCAGTCATCGTCGTTGTCCTAAAACTAAAAAGAAAAAAAGTTAGTGACTTTATTTTAATAAAGTATTTTTCCGTTCTATTAAAATTATTAATAATAAATATTAAATAAATAATAGAAAATGTGAAATATATAATAAAGTAATAAATAGTGAATCTACTTACTTGTTAGCTATCTCGAATCCTTCGCGAAGCCTGCGCACCGCGTTCAAGTGCTGTTGTCACTAGGACAGAAAATAGAATATGCAAATTAGTTTGAATGAATTTGATAAAAAATATTATATTTTAATTAATTCGGGTGTTGTAATTTGCGTAGTATTTAGTATTAATGTAATTATCCACGGTGGCAGCACTTGCACATGCGCATTCGCATTCGCATTCGAGTCGGCACGAACACGAAATCGGATCGGAGGAGGTTTACTCGCGAGGTTTGGCTATTATTTTTGAATTTGCTATTAGATTTAGTTTAATTTTATTGAATTTAGTTTTCTTTTTATTGAATTGAGTTTTAATAGTTATTTAGTGTCATTTTTAAGCCTCGTTTACATTTAGGGTTATTTAATATCGTCGTTTAGTATTTAGGACTATTTTATATCGTCGTTTTAGTTTATTTGGTATTAGTAGTTGCGGGTTTTAGTTAAGTGATTTATTGTCTGTTGTAGCTTTTTCTTTTTCTTTTTCTTTTTAGTTTGTTTTTTATTTTATCTTTACTTTACTTTTGTTTTGTTTTTTTATTCATTTAGACACACTGAATGGAGGATGGAGAACATCGCACGACGTCTTCATTTGAGTTCAGTTTATTTGGCATTAATAGCCAAAGCCAGACATCCAGACATCCAGACTAGTAACAACATGTAAGTTTATTGTTTATTATGATTTAGCCTATTTATATTATTTATATGGTTTATTTATGTATTTTTCTTATAATTTAGACTTAACGTCGCGGACGACATCATACTCAACCATGACGACAACGACGCCATATCTCGCCAACGACGCCATGTCTCGCCAACGACGCCATGTCTCGCCGATGATAACGACATACTTCGTTGAGGACAACGATGAATTGTTTTTAATTGAATTTTTTATTGTTAGTGCTTATTTGTTGTTTGTTCTTTAATTGTTTTTATTTTTGTAAAATAGAAAGAAAAAAATTATATAAATCCCAATTTCTGCCATCCCAATAAAACCACCTTCCAAATCCCATCCATATGTCCCATCCCTGCCTCCTTCCAAATCTCATCCGTATATTCCTTCCCCCTTCCCTTCCCTTCCCTTCCCTTCCCTTTCCTTCATGCTGTCGTCTTTCTTGCTTCTCGCGTCTATTCCCTTCGTCGCGCAGCTCGCCCTTGGGCTTTAGGTTTTTATCTAATAGTTTACAAGGTAATGGTTGCGTGAGATTGCGGTTTAGCTAGCGAGGAGGCGGTTAAGCATGACTTTCCTAAATCTCATTCTTTCTTTTTCTCCTTTAAGTCCCATTATCCTCTTTCCTCTCTTTCCTAAGTCCCATTATCCTCTTTCCTCTCTTTCCTAAGTCCCATTATCCTCTTTCCTCTCTTTCCTAAGTCCCATTATCCTCTTTCCTCTTTCTCCTAAGTCCCATTATCCTCTTTCCTCTCTTTCCTAAGTCCCATTATCCTCTTTCCTAAGTCCAAAAATGAAAAATAAAAACTAAGTCCAAAATCAAAATACTGTTTCCATGCTCAAAAAATTAAGAAAAAGACTTAGTACGAAATATAATAAAGGCAAATTAATCACACATTTGTTTCTTTTTAAATATAACAAAGGAGGAGGGAAAGGAAAATGAAGGGGAGGAGGAAAGGAAAATGGAGGAGAAGAGGAAAGGAAAATGGTGAAGGGGAATGGAAGGTGGAGGAGAAGAGGAAAGGAAAATGGTGAAGGAGAATGGAAGGTGGAGGAGAAGAGGAGAGGAAAATGGTGGAGGAGAAGAGGAAAGGGGGAATGGAAGGTGGTGGAGAAGAGGAGGAAAGGAAAATGGTGGAGGAGAAGAGGAAAGGGGGGAATGGAAGGTGGAGGAGAAGAGGAAAGGAAAATGGAGGATGGTGGAGAGGAGAGGAGGGAGGGAGTTGGGAATAGGAGGGAAATTAAATATTTATTTATTTATTAAATTAAATTTGTAAACTTGTAAAAATTATATAAACAAATACAATATTCAAAAGAAAAAAAATAAGATAAATATAATATATGTCTTCGAATGACGAAATGCAAAGTCGTCGTCATTGGTGGCGAAGTCGTTCAAGAGTCGTATTCGAAAGCGCGATCCAACCTAGAAAAAATAACAAAGAAAAAATTACAAGCGTTATTAAAATTGAAAAAGAAACGAAAAATAATTAACTAATTTACATTTACCAACAAAATAACTAAGAAAACAAGAGTTAAATCCCGGTAGAAAATTAAATATTAATGATGAAATGATGAAATGAGAAAGTAAGAAAAAGTAAGTGGCTTAACTAATTAATCACAAATGGCGGAATTCCAGCGAGACTAATTTGTACGTACGAGTAATTAAAATGGCGAAATTCAAGCGACAGTTAGTTATTCGACTACCGTAATTAAACTATAAATAAAGTGGCGGATACGTCGGCACATGAAAATGGAGAACTAACGATTAAATAATAATAAACCTAACTTGCAGAAAATTTAATTATTATTAATTTATTAAAAATTAAAAATTAAAAATTAAAAATTAAAAATTAAAAATTAAAAATTAAAGAGAAACCAGTTAATGTCAAAGCACGAACAGTTTTTCACGTTTTTCTCAAACTAAAAGAATAAAGAACCAAGAAAATGAACGAATAATAAAATAAGAAAGTAAAAAAAGATAAAATCCAATAAAACTTACCGTGTCGACATTGGCATCCACAGGCCTAAATCATGTTGAATTAAACGGAGTTTGAAAATGGCCGATAAAAGATAAAACGAAAGCGCACATTTGAGTGTTTTACAATTCTCATTACTGTAGCAGAATTAACTGTTTTCCAACAGTTTCGGGCAGAAATTCACTTAAAACTGTCGCGCAATACGCGACACAAAATTACTCGACTCTTCCAAACACTAACGTAAGTGAATGTTAGTTTGAATCTTGAATATTAATGAGGTCGCGGTGCTTCCTGCTCACTGCTGCCACTCGACGTTAAAAAAAGAGAAAACCAAAGGCGCTTTAGCTCTCGCCTTAATACATCGAATTACCGTCATCTGGTGGTAAATTCAGGCACTCGTACACTAAATTAGCGGCAAAATTAAATATCTCGAAGTAACTTAACCTCAATTAATACGAAATACTCAATAGCGCTGTATGTCCAAGCTCCAACCGAATTCACCATTTGGAAATGGGAACAAATTTTTGTCATCACTAAAATATCCAAAAACTGATTTTGGCCAAACTAATTTTGACAAAATTTTTATAAAATTAATTTTTTTTCAATATCTTTTCAAATTTCAAATTTTCCGAGATAAAAAAGCCACTCGCAACCATCAAACACTCACTTTCTTGTAAACCACCAAACGGCAGACATGAAGTTCATTTTCTTTCCTGCACTCGTGCTTTGCGCCAACACCCGGGTACGTCTTTTTTAAAAAAAAAAAAATCAACATTTTATTACTTTTTTTCTTCTTTTTTTAAACTTCAATAGTCAGCTTTAATCGAGACTGAAAATTCGGGATTCGATGAAAAAGGCCACAAACTGTACCAAGGAGACTTGCTCCTCGATGTGGAGCAGCTTAAAATGCTCAACAACACGATCGAGGCGAGAAAAGCGCATCACGACGAGAGATACCGATGGCCTAATGCGCGAGTCCAGTACAAGCTCGATGCCAGCTGTAAAGAATAAAGAAAAATTCCAAAATTTAAATTGTTTATTTTAACTATTTTTGTTTATACTTAGCTCAGTCCCGTTGGTAACCGCATTGACTCATCGTCTTGTTTCGCAGATGTTTTGCAGGGAAGCCCTCATTTGCCCCCTGAAAAAGTGTCTATTTGGGCAAGTAGCGGCTCTTTGAAAAAAGCGAGCTATTTGCACAAAATAGCCACGATTAAAATTAAAATCGAGCTGAACACTCGCTATCTGTGGAAAAAGATGATGGGAAACAACTTTTTTTCACCATGAGTTGAACCACGGTTTTGAACAGTTTTGGGGCGACAACTAGTGAGAGAAGAATAAAGCGCCGTTGTTGTTGATATTGCAATGGCGTCTAAAAGCAGTCAAGTTCAAGCGGAACAGACCGAAGAAGACGCTTCCGAGCTTCAATTTCCAAAAGGTATAAATGCTAAATCACCTGATTCGGAAAAAAAATGTATACTTAAAATGTATATTTTTTTAAAATGTTAGAATTCGAAAATGCCGAAACTCTACTGATATCCGAGGTTCACATGTTGCTGGATCATAGGAAAACCCAAAATGAAAGCGCCGAAGAGGAGCAAGAATTATCGGATGTGTTCATGAAAACACTCAACTACACGCAACGATTCAGCCGATTCAAAAACAGAGAAACAATCTCCGCGGTCCGAAGTTTGTTGACCCAAAAAAAACTTCACAAATTCGAATTGGCGCAACTCGCGAATCTCTGTCCGGACAATCCCGAAGAAGCCAAAGCTTTGGTCCCCAGGTTCTTTTTATTTTCACTTTACGGGAATTAATTAACAATATATTTCTCGTTTCAGTTTGGAAGGCCGATTCGAAGAGGACGAATTAAGTCAAATACTGGACGACATTCAAACCAAAAGAAGCTTTCAGTATTAAAAAACGAAGTAGAAATCGTCCTCTTCACCGTGCGAACTAACTGCAAATTCATAAATTAATGAAAATAAATAAAATAAATAAAATAAATAAAATAAATAAAATATAAAATTGTAAAAATGAAAATATTTTTTTCTTCCACTAATAATAAGTCGATGATGAAGAAATACATTTTTATTTTTTCACCTTACAAAATTTACAATCCCGGATTGAAATACAATTGCTTCCACAACCCATTGACGTACCATTCAGCCGCTTGCTTCTCACCTTGGTTCGTCGACTTTAACTGCGCTATCTCGGTGTGAACCTAACATAAACGTACGATAAATTAAACATTATCGAATCGATGAGATAATACCTTTCTTATTAATTCGGTGAGGTCATCTTGCCAAGCATTTTCCATGAAAACCTTCACCACCATGTAGAAAAGCCAACTGCCGTACCCTTCGTTTCTCTTGGATAAATATCCGGGTTGGCACGAATATTCGACGAAAATATCACCGATTCTGGCATTGTAGTCAACCTGCGATGCCGGATCGTCGTGTCGGTCTACCGGGGCACCCATATCTCGATAACTGCCGCGACACGCTTGTATAAAGAAGATTTTCGGTTTTCCGTTCAAAGCTTGGCAATTTGAGTTGTTAAATTTCGTTTTTAACGTTTCGATGGCATAAACCTGATCGTGGAGACCGGTGCCGCAGAACCCATCTTTTACACCGTGCGAGCTTATAGCAACGACGCATGAATTCACATTTTCCAACTCGGGTTGCTTCGTAAACTCGTCAACAATATGCTCAATTTGCTAAATAAAAAGTAAAAACGATGGATAAATGGATTTTAAAATAGAAAAATGGAAAAATACTTGTTTCGTTTTGTTTTGATGCGGAAAAACTTGAAAACCAAGTTGACGGAGCAATTTTTGCATCAAATCAAAGTCTTTTGCAGCTCCCAGTCGATTATTCTTCGGGTCCTGGAACAGTTCGTTAACTACAATCAGTGCAAAACCCCTGGGTTTCGATTCCATCGTATAAAACTGTTAAAACCAATCTAAGTTAGACCAGATTAAACAAATATTTTTTCTTTTTCTTTTTCTTTTTTTTTCATCGTCTTACGTCGTGTCTGTTAAAATTTTTCCCACCGTAACGTTGTCTCGCTGGTTTTACCCGAACTTCCCCTGGAAAAGACATTAAAATTTGCATTCTTCAACTTTTGCATTGTAATAATTATTTAATACGGATTTCTTCGAGTTCGAAAATGTATTTTTCTTTGAATTCTTTTTCATCTTTTTCACCTGTAACAAATTGTAACAAATTGTAACAAATTGTAACAAATTGTAACGTAATCGATTAAAAGTTTTACTTTTTAGTACTACTTACCAGAGTGAGGCGTTGGTATTGTAATTGGCTGTAGTTGTTCCGAATCAATATAATCATCGTGTAAAATATCCAAAATGTCGTGATTATTCGACTTGAGTAAAGGACCAGTTAATTTTCCAATCGTTCCTGGGCCGCCATAAGTGAGCTGTATAAAAAATTTCTCTTTTTTTCAGCTTCGGAGTAGTTTAATCTCTGTAAAACAGGAAGCTAAACGTTAGAATGCACTTTTTATTTTTATTAAATTAAATTTCCATTTACCTGCCATTCATTAATGGTTTTTTGAGTGACTAATTTGGATTTAAGAGCACGTTCCAACAGTTGGTCGAAATTAATGACATTTTCAACGAGCAATGACAACCTGCCTATGATTTTCTTCCTGTATTCACGATCCATTTTTAAGGCGTCGTCGAGCCGAGAAAAGGAAGTGAAGAAAACTTTGAACTTTACACTACAGTTATTGAATAAACAAAGTTGTTGGTTAACGACTTTGTCACTAGATGTCCTTACTTTGCACTTTGAGCGACAAAAAATACCTTCTCTTCATTCCGCTGCCAAGTGCCAACAATCGAGAACCGATTTTTTTCCTAATGCCACCGACCAACGACCTCGCAGTTCGCTCGAAAAAATGCTTTTAAAGAACCAAAGTTTTCAATCAAAATTGAGTTTCCCTCTCAATAACCCATTAGCATCGTTTTTCCGGTTCCGGTATACAACTTTTAGCTTCGCGACTTTACCGACAGAGGGCGAAATGAGCACAATCAAATTCACCGTGTTCACAAACATTGAGAA
>JH431830.1:145407-165442 GCA_000239455.1 Strigamia maritima
ACAATTTTAGTTGATTTGTATGTTAATTTGCCTCAAAATTAAATCAATTTTTTAAATTTAAATTTGATTTGCTGTACGGTATTATTTTTTTTTTAAATTCCAAGTTAGGATTAGACCATGAAACTAAAGATTCGAAGTAAATGTATTTCTTTTTTAACTAATAATTATAAGATGCTTTGAATCAATAAGGATTACATTCATTCACAATGTTAATGTGTGTAAAATGTTGACTTTGCTAATAATAAATTTAATTTAAAAAAAATTGAATTGGTTATTTGTAAGTGCAAATTAGATTAATTGATTACATTTATAATTGAATAAAATATATATTTATATTACCTAATATGTTATTTATAACGGAAAAGCATAAATTCCGTTCAATTTCTCGCCTGATGCCACATTTTAACATTACCACTTGTCGATCATTTGAGTCTGGTCTTTGCCGCGAATGTGGTGCTGCAATGTAGTGCTAACTTTACCGTGGTCAGTTATTGAATAAACAAAGTTGTTGGTTAACGACTTTGTCACTAGATGTCCTTACTTTGCACTTTGAGCGACAAAAAATACCTTCTCTTCATTCCGCTGCCAAGTGCCAACAATCGAGAACCGATTTTTTTCCTAATGCCACCGACCAACGACCTCGCAGTTCGCTCGAAAAAATGCTTTTAAAGAACCAAAGTTTTCAATCAAAATTGAGTTTCCCTCTCAATAACCCATTAGCATCGTTTTTCCGGTTCCGGTATACAACTTTTAGCTTCGCGACTTTACCGACAGAGGGCGAAATGAGCACAATCAAATTCACCGTGTTCACAAACATTGAGAAAGTCATTTACATCGGACATCGCGTGTTTTGTGCCGGCAACAACTAACCTCCGAAGGAATAACATTTTCGTTAAAGAAAATTTGAAAAACAAACTTTATCTTGAGCGCTGTACAATTGAGCGCGGGTGTTTTAAATTTTTTCTACTTCTGCGCAGCGCAGGCACTATGAGTCTAAAAATGTCGTTACTGGCCCGTTTCGACGACATTTGCCGCGCTTCCTCCGTGTTAACGGAAAATTCTGACTCAGGTACGATGCAAAAACTTAAAAACTGAACAATTCCATCTCATGCGACGAATTTTCGCATTTTTTTTTCCAGAGTTTCTGGCGTTCGTTAAAAACCAAGAAGATTGCCGTAAACGATGGTACCACTCGGAATTGGAGTTGGAACGGATGATTTCGTTAATCAACAAGGAAAAAACGGAGAAAAATGCTTTGGCAACCAAACTGGAATATTGCAGGCGCATGTTTTCGCAGGAAATGGAGAAACGGAAAAGAATGGAGCAAGAACGAGACACATTGGTTTTTAAAAAAAAACGAAATAAAACTCAACTTTTACAACTTAAAATGAATTTTTTATTTCTCCTCCAGGAACGTCAACTGGGCTTAATAAAAGAAATTCTGCTCGATGCAAATGTGGTCAACGATCAGACCAGAGAGAAATTGGCCTTTTTAAACTCGACGGTCATTTTGAATCGCGGATGCACAAGTTCACCGAAAAAGTAAAGAAAAAAAAAAATTAAAAACAAATACAAATCAAACAATTTTCTAATTCAGTTTAACAACCATCGATGAATCTGCCGGATCCATTCTATCGCCGTCCGATTTCGACTTGACCGAAGAAGATCTCGACGAATCCAACGCTCGGATCCGCAAACGCGTCAAACGTCAAGGCAGACCGAGTGCCCCGCCGTTATCCGACGACACCCCGCCGAAAAAAACAAAAACCGATGTAAATGAAAACGAAAAAATCTAAACAAAACTGACAAATGCAAACTCAAATTCAAATTCAAATTGTAGGAAATTAACGCCGCGAATGAGAAAAACGATTCGATAATCGCGACAACCACCATCACCGTACCGCACAGCGGACCCATCACGGCTTCGTCTAAAATCGAGACTGTACCGAGCAAATCCCGTCGAAGTTTCAGCGAACCGGCACCTCCGACACAAACGCCCGAAATCGCATTCCGTGAATTAATTCGATCCGAAGGAGATGACGAACCTCTCGTGGAAGAATCTTTAGCCGAAGCGCCTCGTGCACCGAACCCCATTCGCTTCTTACAGAAGAAATCGCGTCGCTCGATAGACGTAGTAACAACCCGCGCGCACGATTTCGTTTCGAAAACAATAATAAAACCCGAAAAATGCATGGCGGTGAGTAATTCAAGCCCTAAATAGACTAAATTAAAGAATTCACTCACCTTTTTGTCGTTCTCAGTGCGATAAACGAGTTAAATTCGGTAAACTAGCTCTCAAATGTAAAGGTAAAAATTTCAATTGTCGCCATTTTGAATTTTGAATTTTGAATTTTGAATTTAACAATTTTTTCCTTTTTCCAGAATGCCGAATGACTTGTCACGTCGATTGCAAGGATCAGACACGCATCCCGTGCACGCCAGTTTCGGGTACCCCGGGATCCAAAGGATTAGTCGATTGCGTCATCGCCGATTTCGCTCCTAAACTCGCGCCATTCATTCCCCCGTTGATTTTACACTGCATCATGGAAGTCGAATTGCGAGGCCTTAGCGAAACCGGAGTGTACAGGTTATCGGGATCCGAGAAGGAAGTAAAAGATTTAAAGGAAAGATTTCTCAATGGCAAAGGAATTCCAAAACTGGTAAAATATTAAAAATATTAAAAATATTAAAAATATTAAATATTTTAAATATTTTAACTAATATTTCCACGTTTTCCAGTCAAAATCCGATATTCACGCAGTCACCAGCTGCATGAAAGATTTCTTAAGATGCCTAAAAGAGCCCCTCCTCACTTACGATTTGTGGCAAGATTTTGTCGACGCTGCTGGTAAATCTCGAAAAAAAACCAATAAAACAATTGACGTAACTAAATAATTATATTTGCAGAAATCGCCGATGAAAAACACGGCATAAGAGTCCTGAGAACGCTCATCGATAAATTACCGATCGCAAACCGCGACACTTTAGCCTACATCATCATGCATCTACAATTGTAAACAAAAATGACGAGTTAAATAGTTGAAAGAAAACTCTTCGAATGATAAAATGGCATTTTTCCAAAAAACAGGATCTCGAAAACGCCCGAATGTAAAATGCCGGCGGCCAATTTGGCGCGCGTTTTCGGCCCGACCATAGTCGGCTACTCGTCGTCGGAACCCGAACCGGCGTTCATGATGCGCGAGACTCGACAACAGTGCCAAGTGATCGACCGATTCTTAAAGATATCGCAAGATTATTGGGCCCCTTTCATCAACCTCGCCGGTACGCCGAGCGCGCCAGACACGCCTCAGACACCGCAGATGCGACCGGCGCCGAGCAGTGCGCTCGGGCCCGTAACCCCGACTTCATGTTCATTGACCCTGCGAGCCAAGAAACTGTTGGGCCACACGCCTCTAGGCCCGCGGTAATACTCCACTCACCTGAAAAATGCAAATTCACCAATTTATTCATTATTTTTACCTTTTTCAGGGAAACGAGCCTTAAAAGTCGATTCTATAAACGTCCTCAACAATTTTTCGCGTCACCCATGCTGCAATAATACTGTTAAATTAAACGTTTACTATTCACTAAAATTAATTATGCATTTTTCAATAAATATTAAAAAAATTAAATATGCATTGATTTTTTTTTATTTTAAGTTTAATCACTCGATTTGGACTAAACAAAGTGTCTTAAGTAGATTGCAACAATCGTAAGAAATAAATTTTCCCGTGAAAATCACCGCAGACGATCAAATTGATCGATGGAACACTCAGAGCGCAGATCGGGGCCGAACATTCAAACTGCGCAACCTGTAAATACTCCCGTCAGATGTCAGGTATCGAGCGAACAAATTGAATTCGTTATTACCTCCGATCCAACGGTTGAATCAAAATTCCACACCTTAACGATGCGGTCGTTCGAAGCAGTCACCAAAAACCGCTTCGTATCGTCGATAACGCAAAACTTGACGCCGCCATCGTGAATCTAAAATTGAAAAATATAATCGATCAGGTATCGTTTTATTAATTCATTATTTTGTATATTGTACCCGAACATCGGTCTTTTTGTCCCCTTCAATTCGCGTTAATAATCCGTCCGAAAGCCCAATAAAATAAAAATCCGACTCCAAAATGAAACAATGCGGAATTACGTTACAATCCAATTCCAATTCCAATTCCGCAACATTTACAAGTTTCTGAAATAAAAAATACATTTTTCAGTTTCATTTTCGATTTAACGCTTATAAAACTCGTACCGAATCTTTTTCGTCGGCGTCGACCGAGACAATTTTTAATTCACCCGAAGTATCGAGCATGACAAGTTTCTTATCTTCAAATTTCATGTCAATCACCCAATTTGATCGGGATCTGCGCATAAACAACGATGAAAAAAGGAAACTCGAACAAATTATAGAAATAGAAATGATCGATGCTTACACTTCGAATACTCGTCTCGATTTGCCGGATTTAACGTCATTTATACAGACGCGGCCATCGATGGTAGCAACGGCAAGAATGTCTTCCTCGTCGCAATAAACGGAGCAACAAATTGGCCGCTTTAATTCCCTCGTCTCATGCAAATTGACGGTGAAATTGTCGTCGATTTTACATAAGCAAATTAATCCATCGTCGCAAGTTACCAGAAATTTATCTTTTCGAATCAAATGAATTCCATTCACGCATTCCGAATTTAACTTTAAAAAATTGAATAAATTTAATAAAAAAAAAAAAAAAAAAAAAATAACTTTAAAATTCGAAATCCTAATTATTTTATCGCTGAATTTATCATTCTTCCACAACGAAACCAACCCGTCCCTAAAACAAAAAGTAAAATAATTTAATTAAATTAATTAATTAATTAATTTGAAAAGTAGAACCTGCAACACGAAACCATCAATTCGTCTTCGCCGCTTTTATCCCACGCGATCGAACAAACTTCGCTTCTATTTTCCTGGCATTGATAATTCGTTCCTTTATTCCACTTCATTAGCGATCCATCAGCCGATCCGGTGACGACCGTTTCATCAGCCATAACGAACGCGGTTTGAACGGAACTCGAATGCCCGCTCAAAATGGCCACTTTATTCGTCTGTAATCAAATCAAACATAGATTAATCTAAAATTTAATTTATTCCTAATTTACCCCGAATAAATGTGAATCTTTAATAGTTCCATTCGAAATGGACATCAAGGATCCGCTCGGCCACGATTTATCGCTCTCGGTCCTCTCCTCCGTTTCGACATTCATCACTTCCTCGTACCAATCTAAATCGAAACATTAAAAAAATAACACTTGCACGTTGCATCACTATAAAATTGAAATTTACTCGTGATTGTTCTCGCATTTTTATTTAAACACGAAACAAAATGCGTCGTCGTTTGGCCGTCAACGGACAGCACTTCAGAACCCTTGAGCGTAAACATTTTGATGTTCCCATCCGATGCGCCGCAAATAACACAATTTTCCTTTAAAAAATAAAAAAATAAATAAAAAATAAATAAATAAAAAATAAAAAATAAAAAATTACCCAAATATCAACAAAAATGGCGGGCCCGGTCGTATGCCCCAACACCAGCGCTAAAGTCAACAAACTCCCCGTTAAACTCCACAATTTGACCGAATTATCATTGGACGAAGTGACCAAAAAATCGTCGCCGTTTCGAGGCGCCCAAACGCAGCAGTTGATCCAATCCGCGTGGCAATTATCGACCACGGCGACTAATTCCTCCTCAACTCGCCACACTTTCAAGCTCTTATCGCGACTAACAGTTGCGAATAGTTTGTGTTTATCCGGATGCACAACCACGCACGTTATTACATCATCGTGCGCTTTAAATTGACGGCACTCGGATTCGTACCAATACACGACCACAGTTCCATCCGCGTAACCAAATATCGGCGAATCATTAGCGAAGCAACAAATGGCGGTTATCGCATTCACGCGATCGGTCCGAAAACATTTCACAATTTCTCCCGTCTCAGAACCGAGCACCTGCGAGCAAAAGAAATAAATTAATTATCAGGTAAATTCCACTTTAACCGCAATAACAAACCTGTAAATCATCGGACAAATACGCGACGTAGATAAATTTATCGAAATAAACGCAACAAACGCGAGATAAAATCGGTCGGACGGTAAATAAAACATCCCCACTTTGACTGTTCAACTTAATAATCGTTGAATCTTCGTACGCAACAACTACTTCGGCGGTATTTAACGGATTCGTAGCGATATAAAGCACTTTAGACGCCGTTGGTGGCGGAAACGACACTTCCCGAGTGTCGTTTAGCAACGACGACCACACTTTAACGGCGCAATCGTCCGCGACGCTCCACAAATCTTTCCCGTTGAAAACTATGTCGTTAACTCTCATGTCGGAGGCTCGAAATTTCGACAACTGAAACCCGTGTCGACTGGAGCGCAAAATGATTTCTCCGTCCAACGAAGACGACGCGAGATATTTGCCGCACGTCGAAAGAGAAATTGAACTCACCGACGTTTTATGTCCGTGCAAAATCTTAAAAAAAACAAAAAAAAATATATTTCCGTAAATTGTAATTTTTACTCGCAAAACTCAACTCACCGCGGTTCTCTTGAGTGAAATCAAATTCCAAATTCGCACGCTGCCATCCCAAAGTCCGACAGCGATGTCATTTCGTGTGGGATGCATAACGCAACAACTAATCGGATACTGTTCGCAACAAGTGGACAAATTCCTTCCGCTTTTTAAGTCCCAAATTTTAATCGATCTGTCCCAGCTGACCGAGCAGATTATCGTTCTGCCACTGCCGCGCCCAATTGCGGTGACTTTCCGTTCGTGTCCGTTGAATGTGACGACGCGATTGCCAGTGTCGATGTTCCACGAGCTCAGGGTCGATTCTGACGCGCAAATCAACAAATTAGCATCGACGAAGCAAATGCACGTAATTTCCGCGCAGTGGGCGGCGATATTACGAATTACCTGAATAAAATTAATCAAATTATCATTTAAAAAGCAAATATTAACAACTAACGAGACAAATTCACCTTTGATGTTGTCAAATCGATTAATTGTATCGTGCCGTTGATTATCCCAGCTGCAGCGACACCGGCGTAAGTGGAAACGCAATTAACCGCCTAAAATCGACCAAAAAATCATAAAAAGTCATAAAAAGTCATAAAAAATCATAAAGTCATAAAAAATCATAAAAAAATCATAAAAAAATCATAAAAAATCATAAAAAATGACTTTTCTGATTTTTATTACTTGATTTAATGTAAACACAGCTGTGCAGCAATCGCTTTGGTCCGATTTATTTAGCCATTCGATCATTGGTGGAATGTTCTCGTGTATCTTCGCATCGGACGACACGATGGAATTCGTTTCGTTCATGGCCAGTTGAAAAATCCTAGACGGCACGTCGTTCAAAGAGCGGCGATGCCGATTGATAAAACGCTGATAATCATTTAATTTCGATTCGCAGGAACCCGATCGATTCATCTCCTTTTGGATTAGAACGAAATCTTCGAGAATCGATTGGCACAAACCGATATTTGATTTTGCGAACAAAAACTTGAGGTCCGTCATCAACGTCACGGCTTTTCCCAAGTTCCCGGATGAAATGAGACGAGCAATAACGAATTCGAACGCTTTTGGGTTTCTCCCCAGCCAATTTTCATTCTCAGTCGGATCAATTTGTCGTAAATAATACACCGCGATACATTTGTTTAATTCCAAATCATTTTCCAACGGATTGCAGTATTTCGAGATGACGGAAACGATCTCCCGATGCGATATTTTCAGCGCATCATTCCTAAAAAAAAAAAAAATCACAATCAAAATAAATTATTCGATGTGTGCATCAAATTATACCGTAAAGTGGACGATAAATTAAGAAAAACTTTGACGCTTCCATAGAACTTTGCAAAACGAGAACGTGAAAGTAATTTGTAGTTTCCCAATCGACACATTTCGATCAAATCGGGATCGTTAAACTTGCGCGAACACATCCACAAATTCAAAATTGAGTACAACTCCTCTTCCAATAAACCGCCTTTCGACATTAATAACAATTTAAAAGCCGTCGATACCAACGTCGAGCCGTTATTCCGTTCAATTTGCAACATGATCTCTTTCAAAAGACCGGAAACCGAATTCGGCATCTTCCTCACGTTTTCACTAATCTGTACCAACAGTAAAAAAAAAAATTAATACAAATAAAATATTTTTATAAGAATAAATTCTTACCTCCTTAAAAACCCAAAATAATCGCATTTGATGGCAAGCAAACGTTAAAAACAACGGACTATAAGCTTCGTGTTTCGTTATAAATTTATTAAGTTGATTATCCAGAAGCGATTCCGATAGTTTTTTCCTGTGCGGCAATAAAATCGCACGTACAAACTAAAAAAAAAAAAAATCGTTATTAAAGTTTTAAAATCAAAATATTGAATTAATTCGAGAACCTCCGCTCTTTCTTTAAGATCTAACGGCGGTAATGGAATTCGAAGCATTTCTCTCGTGTTCAGACTCGAATTTTCGGTCAAAGTGCATATAAATTGAACGTTCGGAGGAACCGGGTTCGGAATCCACGCGAGTTCTTCGACGCCGTCCAGTAATAAGAGAAACCGCGCGCTGTATTCGATCGCAGAGTGCAACATTTCGTGAATTACGGTCGTTTTACAACTGAAATTCATTCATTTCATACAACAGAAATTAAATTCTCTCTATAAAAAATAAAACCAATTATTTTGAAAGAATTTACCTATCCGTGACTTGGCTTTTAATATTCGAGCCGAGTTTCCTGCAAAAATAAGCAATCACATCGTCCGTTGTTTCTGCTCCCGAAATCGCATCGGCAAAATAAGGAATTACGACATTTCGTTCGTTTCTCATCAACTCGACGCACAGTTTACTCTATATTTTTTAAAAAAGATTAATTTTTAATTTAAATTTAAAATTTAAATTTCAAAGAAAAAGTACCATTAGCGCAGTTTTTCCATTTCCGCTTTTTCCATTCACAATAATTAAATCCTTTTTTTTATTCACCGCGGTCATACATTGAGCCAAAACATTATTCCGTCCGGTGAAACACTTGGACTGCTGCGCCGCAAAATTCTCGTGAATCGAATCGTCCAATTTTATCTTCAAAATCATAAAAACAAAAAAATCATTAAAAAAGAAAATCGTAACTCTCATCGAATCCTTACATCATCCGAATACAAAAATTTCAAAGCAACCCACAAACGATCCACGATCAATTCTCCTAAATCCTCTAAACCGGAAACAGCAGCGATATTGTCAACGCCGCCATTCCATTTACACGCGTAACTGAAATAAAATATAAAAAAATCAAAATCAAAATCAAAATCAAAATCAAACAAAAAAAAAGTTCATTTCAAACACTTACTTATCGATAAGTTGAAAATTTGCCGATCTCACTCTGCATTTCAATTCTTCCAATTTTATTCGATGCTCATCATTTTCGGGTAACAAATCATTCGCGTAATCGGACGAAACATCGCTAAAATAAAATCCAAAAAAATAAATAAAATATTAAAAGTTAACTAAAAAAACTTGTCATTCCCTACTCCAAGAACGAATTATCCCTGATGCACACGACGGCCCTCTCTTCCGCAAAATCCTTCCGACTCAACGCGCCAATTTCGAATTCCAGTTCAGTGATAGACGATCCTTCAGGATACGCTCGAGCCCAATCAAATCGTTCCGATTCCGGGATTTGTTCCGGATTCACGATAGTTCCATAACGACTTCCCAGCAAACCCACGAACACATCGCATTCGGCCGCTTCCGACAAACAAATCTCAACCATCCTATTGCAAAAAAAAAAAAAAAAAAAATAAAATAAAAATAAAAATAAAAATAGAATAAAATAATATAAAAAAATGAATATAAAATCACTTGTTATCCTCAGCTTCCTGTTCCGTGATTCCCCATCTTAAATCGATGTCGTGGACATCCACGCACAGATCCAGAGCCCGAGCCCTGAGCTGCGGGAACACCGAGCGCAATAACAAGTCCCGTTCGCCGTGCATGTCTCGGAAAGTCGATGAAATAAAAACGCGCGCCGTTCTCCACCTGTTTAAAAAATAAATAAATTAATTAATTAAATAAATAAATAATAATAAAAAAATAATTAGTTACCTCGGAACTGCGATATACGGCGTTGAGAGCAAATTTTTGTTTGTTTTCTTTACCGCTCGGCTGCATTTTAATTTGTACTTGACATCAATTTGATTAATCTCTCGTAATTGTCGACTGCTTCCTCTTTCGGCAATAAACCTAAATAATTATGAAAAACAAACAAACAATTAATTTATTTTTTATTTCCAAATTACCAAATTACCTGAGTAATTGGTCGCTGAAACCAGACAACAAAATATTATTCGGATGTCCGGTGTAGCTGTCATTGAAAATCGTTCTCTTCGTGTTTGAACTTAGTTCCACAAAAACATAAAGCAAGTTGGCATTCAACGAAATTCTGTAATTCTTGACGAAGTTCAAAGCGCGATCGTAATCCCACTCGCTGTTGGAAAACACGATCAGAGTGTCCACCTGCAAAAAAAAAACGAACAAAAACGAATCGTCAGCGTCACACACGCTGCACAAGTGAGTCAGGAACTAGATCTTTATTCGCACGAAACGAATAAAGCGAAAAATACAAATTACAAATTACACGAGCCACGACACGACAACTTTCTTTATTTCTTTATTTCTTTTTCGTTCGTTGATGGGAAAACGAGGAACAATAAGAGGAAGCGATTAAGCAATTTTCGCTCATCTTGACCACAATGACCATGAAAAATTTCGCTTTTCTCCCATTCATTGTCTCTTATTGTTCCTTCATTTTTTTCCCATCACTTTCTTTCCCCTTTCTTTGTCTCCCCCATTTTTACAAAAGATGACGTCAACGGTTCAAGAACTGTTTTGTCTCCCTCGGGCCAGGAATGCGAATTTTCGACCTTGAATTCAAACTACACTCCGATCTGATCGCATCCGAGACCAACAACAACCGCAATAACACCGGCACCGAAATCGACGATCAAATATCAAATATCAAATCAAATATCGCCAGGTTAGTAAAAAAACGTTTTTTTTTTTTTTTTTTAAATTAAAATTCACCTACCGACAACTAATGAAAACTGAAATGTTTTCAAACAAACATCTTATTGTTTTTCTTTCTTTTCTTTTCTTTTCTTTTCAAAATTCAAACTTGAAAAAAATTCGCATATAGATACACGAATTCCTTTTATCTTCGGTAATTCAAACGTTGTGCAAGGCCAACGCGGGCTAAAAGGGCGTCTATTCACCTGCCTGGGCCGGGGTCAACCATCTATCTATCTATCTATCTATCTACCCCCTAATGGCGCCACCTAAAACACTTTCTCCAACCCACACATTTGCCGCGCAGATACGATCAGCGAGTCCCAGTTATCAACTCAATGATATCTGCGAGTGCATCGCGATCTAACGGGCACATCATTCATTAACGACAATAACGTTAACTTTCCAGTGGCTGCGTATTGGAAACAACCGATAATTAACCGTTATTAACGGCGTTGTTGACATTCCATTATACTCATTGCAATTCATTGCAGGCAGAATGTTGGTGCGCGTCGCTCTGCTCGTCGCTCTGCTCGTCTTGCTGAGCGCGCAATCGTCGCGGTCGTCCACTCGGTCCAGCTCGTGCGCGATCCTCTTCAATTCGTCCGATTTCCCGTGCCAGTGCCTCGTCGAGTCGAACGTGTCGCTGCACGTCAATTGCGACGACATCGTCTTCCGCGGCGAAGTGCCCGTGCTGCCGTACCGTCTTCCGCTCGTATCGTTCTCGCAGAAGCGAGTGGGCTACCAAAGCCTGGGGACGCAGTTGTTCACCGCCAGCCAAGTGCCGCTGCAGATTTTGGATTTTTCGCAGAACCATCTGCTCCGCCTCACCGAAAAGGTGTTCGAGGGACTCGAGGACACCTTGGTCGATCTCCGTTTGGACCACAACCTGCTGGGGGACCAGTTGAACCCCATCTTCTCGACCAACGAGTTGAGTCGGCTGAGACAACTGCGCTTCTTGGATTTGGCGGGAAATCAAATCAAAGGTCTCGAAGACAACATTTTCCAAGGAAATAACATCCTACAGGTAATCTACACAACACCGTATCGAAATTCTAAACTCTATCCAACAATTCGTGCACGAAACTCCCATTGGTTAATAGCCTATGCATTGTACTCAAAGTATATATTGCGGTATCTTATTTTAATTCTCGAGTTGAGCCGAGTCGAAAAATCATCGTTTCATAGTCCAAAAATCTGCGTGAAAAAATTCTTTACATTTGGGTTTTTCTATTGTTGCGCACATTTTTTGGCTACGAAACGACGATTTTTCCACCTACTGTTAGCTCAACTAAAAGATACCACAATATATACTTCTCAGTTTCGTGCACGAATTGTTGAATAGAATAGAGTGAGTTTAGATTATTCAATTTAATTCAACGTTGACTTCTCACTTTGTAGCAACTCAACTTGGAAAATAATCAGCTGCAAAATGTGCCGACGACGAGTTTGCGCTTACTTTCGTCACTGCAAGAGCTCAATCTGCAGGGAAACCGAATAAGTGAGTAGAAGAATTTTTGTCGTTTTCCCACCACAACTAATCTTGTTTCAAATAATAAAATAAAAAAATAAAACATTTCAATATTTTGCTTCGTCCAGCTTTTATTCCCAGCGGATCATTCGAGAAACTGCACAACTTGAACGTATTGAATCTGAGCAGCAATTTCATCCGGAGCATCAACCAGACCGCTTTTGGCGGCTTGAACCGTCTCGAAACCCTTCTCTTGGCCAACAACCACATATCCCAAATCGACTACGACCAATCGCTGTCCGACCTCGACTCGCTCCAACTTCTCGATCTGTCCAACAACCTGCTCACCCAAATCCCGACGCTGTCGACCGCCGCCAACCTCAGCCTGCTCCTGCTCGCTTCCAACCGCATTCGGTCCATCCAACCGGACTCGCTGCTTCACTTGACCACGCTCAATTTCGTCGACCTCAGTCGCAACCACCTGCTCGACATCTCTTCGGCTTCGGCCACCTTCGGCCGTCTCGTCAACCTCCAAGAAATCCACCTGGACGTCAATCTCGTCCGCAAGGTGGACGAAAACACCTTCGACGGATTGGACAACCTCCAAGTGCTCTCCCTGGACGACAACATGCTTCTCGCCGTCCCGACGTCCGGTCTCAGCAACCTCAAAAGCCTGAGAGTGCTGACCATCAACCACAACCGCATCAGCGCCATCTCGGCGGGCATCTTACGAGGCATCAACTCGCTCGAGGAACTGTCGGTACGCAACAACCTCATCCGCCAGATCCCCGACGCCACCTTCAGCCAGTTCAGCGCGCTACAAGTGCTCGACCTGAACGGCAACCAGCTGAGCCGAGTCGACGTCAACGCCTTCATCGGAGTCGACCAGCAGCTCGTCTACTTGGACCTGGGCAGCAACGAGTTGCAGCAATTCGACGCCATGCCGTTCCCGGCGCTCGAGATCCTCATCCTCGGCCGAAACCGATTATCCGTCATCCGCCGGGACACTTTCCACAAGATGCCCAACCTCTACGACCTGGACTTGGGCTCCAATCAGATCGAATCGATCCACGAGGCCTCGTTCGCCAACCTCCGGCGACTGCAGACTCTGCAGCTTCAGAACAACGGGCTGCTAGCGCTCGCCAGAGGCCTCTTCGAGCACCTCGACGAGCTCAAAGTGCTCAATCTGAGCGGCAACCGCTTGAAAATCATCGAAGGCGATTGTTTCCGACAACTGGACAAACTCGAAATTCTCGATCTCAGCCGGAACAACATTTCGGCGATGCGCAAAAACGCCTTCAGCTCGGTGACGTCGCTCAAACACCTCGATTTGAGCGACAACAAGATGGTCACGTTCAAAGGCGACATCTTCGCCGAACCCACGTCGCTCGCGACCCTCGACCTCAGCCGCAACCTCATCTCGTACCTCTACCCGGACTCGTTGAGCGTCCATCCGCATCTGGAGACGTTATCTTTGGCACGCAACAAACTATCCTTCTTCCCGGCGGGGATCATCCAGCAACTCAAACGGCTCCTGGCGGTCGATCTCCGCTCCAACCAGCTGGAATCGGTGCAGGACGTCGATTTCAGCGGCCTCGCGCTGCTCCGCCGCTTGGATTTATCCGACAACTCCGTCGAACAAATGTCGGAAACCGCGTTCCACAACTCGTCGCAGCTCCAGTTCCTCGACCTCAGTCGCAACCGGTTGACCGGTTTGTCGCCGCGCCAATTCCTCGGCATCCACCGGCTCAACTTGGACCTGAGCGCCAACCAGCTGTCGCGACTACCGGACAACATCTTCAACCGCGCCCACGTGTCGCACCTGGAATCCATCGACCTCTCGCGAAACCGCTTCGTCGAACCCCCGTTGACCGCCCTCCAGAAACAATACTTCTTCCTCGAGAAACTCAACTTGGCGCACAACCAAATCGAGCAGATCCCGCCGAACGCCAACATCCTGGTCAACATCAAGAGCCTCGACCTCAGCCACAATCCGCTGGCGCCCGAGTCCATCCGCAACATCCTCACGGTCCCCAAGACCTTGCGCTACCTCAACATGGCCGCCACCAACGTCGTCAAGATCCCGACGCTCGAGATGCCTTTCCTGCAGCGCCTCAACTTGTCCCTCAACAGAATCCAGCGAATCACGCCCGACGCGTTCCAGCGGACAACTCATCTGCGCACGCTCGATCTGTCCAACAACCGAATATCGCAACTCCCCGAACCGGACGCCTGGCGCAAGATCGACCATCTGCGTCACCTCGATCTTTCCCACAATCCGATCCGGTCGCTGTCCAGCGGCGATTTCCAATCGCTCGACAAACTCCGGGTCCTCAAACTCGACGACCTGTCGCAGCTGTTTCGATTCGAAGACGACTCGCTCAAGGATCTGACGCAACTCGAGGTTCTGCACATGTCCAACTACACCGACATGCGTTTCCTCGACGTCAAAGGCATTCTGCAACACGTGCCGCCGTTGCGCGAACTCTCGCTCGAAATCAAGTCCGGTTCGCTGACCGATCAGGCGCACAGCGTCTATTCCTCGCGGCTGCGACGACTGCGCGTCACGGGTCGCTCGCTGCACACCGTGGCCACCAACGCCATGGCCGGCATCGTGGCGCCCGACATCCGCGTCACCATCGACGGCACCAACGTGTCCACGTTGCTTCCTTCCGTCTTCTTCTCGCTGCCCATGTCCAGCAAGATCGCCGTCGATGTGCCCAACAACCAAATCGGCTACTTGACGCCGCAACTCATCAATTTCATGGACGAACGCAAAAACAGCTTCCGGTTGAACGGCCTTTCGTCCAATCCGCTCAAATGCGACTGCAACGCGCGCCCATTTCGCGTTTGGATGGCGCAACGAATCAGACTGGGCGACGCGAGTCTCTCAGAGTTGACGTGTTCGCAGCCCCAGAACTTGAAAAACACACCCCTCGTGCAAATCGAGGCGCAGGATTTGACGTGCGACCAACCGTCGACGTCGACGACGACGACGACGACGAAAACGCCTCCGACGAGCGAGCGAAGCACCGATCCGCCCGATCAGGTGATCTTCGAATCGAACGCCACTCCGAATCCGGACTCGAACGCCAATAAGAGCTCGTCGCTCAACACCATGGACTCGCTCATCATCGGGGTGATCGTGGGCGTGGTGACGTTCGTCTGCATCGTCATCGTCATCGTGTGCGTCGTCAAGTTGAGACGGGTGCAGCAAACGCAGAGGTTCCTCACGACCCCCGTGTCGTTCGAGGGGCAATGCACGTGCATGAAGAACCATCCGCCGATGGGGATGACTAACTATCCGTCGTCCCACACGCTGTCGTTGGGCGGGCCCAGCGCCAAAATACAAACGCTGAGTCGCAACGGGTTCTACTCCAACGCGCCTTATTACGTCACTTATCCCGAGAGCGAATATGGACACAGATAAACTCTTTTGTAACAACTCGTGCACGAAACTGCCATTGGTTAATGGCCGTATATTGTGGTATCTTACTTTCATCCTCTAGTCGAGCCATTGTTAACGAACGAAAAAGCTCGTAAAATGTTAAAAAAATTCTTTACATTTGGGTTTTTGTATTGTTGCGCACATTTTTTGGATACGAAACGATGATTTTCCCACTCGGATGGACTAGAGGATTAAAATAAGATACAACAACATATACTTTCGATGCAATGCAAAAAAGTTCACTTCTCAGTTTCGTGCGTGAATTGTGAAATCGCGTCGAACGTTGCATTTGTGCTTGTAAATATTTCCTATTTTGTATATAAAAATCATTAGAATTATTTTTATATTCATATTTCCTACCTGCGTGCGATCCTTGAAAATGTTATCAAATATTCTCGCTGGAAATTTCTCGTTTCCCTGTAATTATTTTTACACATTTTTAAATAATTTGAATATGATTAATATTCGTAAGTACCTTTTCTTTTGGATTCGAGGAGGGGATTAGTGGATTCCACCTGGCATCGCCTTTATTCTGCAATTATTTCACAAACATTTCAAGAAACTGGTAAATATTTGCAATTTTTAAGCGCACCTCGTCTAGTTCGATAGTTATCCGGTTAAGATTATCCAAAATCGAAGTGTTTTTCTTCAGTTGCACTAACGTATCGCCGTTGGAGCCAAACAGATGCAACTCGCTCGTTTCACACACGTGTTTGCACATCAGAGCCATCAACAACGCGATGTCGCGATTCTAAAAATCGAATCAAAATTATAATGTCACGATATTCAAAATTTTCCTTTTTCACTTTTTGCTGCGTGTGCAACGATTTCGTCGTCGCGCACCGCGACTCCATGTCCGCGTTACAATCGCATAAAATGATGGAATGTCCTTTGATGGGCGCGATGTTGTTCAACGTCGAAATATCAATCGACTTGTTAAGTGCCGTTTTATACCTCTTCGATATGTCCGTGATTGTTCCGGTACTATAAAAAAAGAAAAAGAAAAATTTTATCTTTTTAATTCCATTTTTATTTTATTTATTTTATTTATTTTATTTATTTTATTTATTTTATTTATTTTATTTATTTTTTTTTTACCTCAATTTTCTCGTTTTTCGCAGCCATTTTTCCGTCTTCCCCAGTTGATTAGATCTCATCAGTTTTACCTCTAAAATTCTACGTTAATTTGGGATCAACTTGAGAATAAGATGAATCGACTTTACCTGCGCTCCTCTTCTCCAAATCGCATAAAATGTTGTAAGCGGTAAGAAAGCGAAACGGAAACTGTTTACTTCGCATCACTAACTCCTTGTCTTTAAGAATCGAAATAATTTTCCTATGATGATCCTCCGAGATTTTAGCAATAATCAAATTGCGCAGATTTCGCAACATCGCCATAAACGGCAACTTCTTATCATCTAAAAAAATAAAAAATAAATAAATAAGTTATCTAAGAAATAAATTGCACCTATTAATTTTTCCCAAATTAACGCTCGGTTGCCGTGAAGACACAATTGCGTTTCCCACGTCTCGGGGGTCGCCAATTTCATTCTTTTGCCACTTCGCTCTTCGTCCCACATCCCGGGCAAACCGCTCGACCAAAAATCGGCCAAATTCTGCGGATACCTATCAAAAAACAATAAATAAACGATAAATTAAGCAATAAAACAGTACAGTACAGTACAGTACATACTTTCTTTGTAAAATTCCCATCACAAAATTCGCCGGTTTCGACAAATGCAGCGATCGAATCAAAATCTTGAGACTGAAAACGATTTTCAAATCGTTTTTTGACTCATCTCCTCTAACCGCAGTTGCGTACGTCCTAGGTTGTCTTCTCAGAGTCATCGTTTTCACTTCTTTTTTAACCTTCTTCACCTTGTTGTATTTGGCCAACTGATATTCGTCGAATTCGCCGAATTTCGACACCATTGCTCGGCGCAAAGCTGCGGGCAGACTGCGCGATTTCTTCTCTTCGGTGAGGAATAACTGACATTGCTCGGCCACTTCGATCCAATCCGACGGCAAACGAATGATACAATTGAAATATTTCTCTAAATAAGGTTTGCATTCCGTGTTTGATGCCGCGAATGCGACGAGTAAATTGGCCGTTGATCGAATATTCAGCTCGCGTCGCGTATAAACGGCCACCTGCGTTCAAAATATCAATTTCACATAAATAAAAAATAAATAAAAACTTAAAAAATTGACAGTTTAACCTTCAACACAAACTCTGGATCAAATTGAGCAGTTTCTCGAGCGTAGTCAACAATAATACATCGAATTTGATCGTCTTTTAGCTTCAAATTTGGTCCCGATATTAAAGACGAGCTCACAGCATTCACGAAACTGATCTAGAATAAAATTAAAAAGCATTAAAATTAAAAAAGTAACAAATAAAAATGAAAACCAACTTTTGTTTGGGTTTTCGGATCGCTTAATAAACGAATATCTTTTCGTAAAAAATCATTTGGGACGATTCGTTTCTTCCGCGTAGAAAAATCGTCGAACGTATACCGCGGAACTTGGACCGCAATTCCATCCAAAATATCTTCAAAAAACTCTTCTTCTAATTCGTTTTGATCGACAACATCACTTAGTTTTGTGGTATTTGAATGTTTAATCAATAATACATTGATCGTTGTTGGTTGCTGTGTATGTTTGGTCTCCAGCAACTTATTCTTCAGTTGCAATTTTTTCAAATTCGAATCTAGCAGCGAATTACGCAACCTAAAACAATAATTTCAGTAAATTTGATTTTTAATGAGGAAATGAGGAATAATTACCTACCGGTTTTTATTATAAGTTGACAAGTTTAAATTTCGATTTTTGGTTAATACCGAAACTTTCAAATCATTTCGGTTTAACAATTTGTTGTGTAACAAGTTCAAGTTGCTGTTAAATAACAAAAAATGACATAAATATAAATATTACAGATTCTAAATTTCTACATTTCTACTTACTTGGAAGTTGGACGAATGAGTCGAGTTGAATTTAATACTAGAGCGCTTCGTGTAATGACATTTCTTCCAATATTTTCTCCTTTTTCTAATTGCCAGTTCCTCAATTTGCTATTCCCAGTTAAATTCAAACTCCGACACGGTTTTTCATCCATCTTCAACTTCTTGCGACAATTCAATTGATCAAATTGCATCGTGTTATGCGACGGAAAGTCAAAAACCACCCACCCTGGTGTCCAGTTTTCGAATATTGAACTTTTTATCAATCTACATCATCTATTGTAAAAAGTAAATAAATAAATAAATAAATAAATAAATAAATAAAAAATAAAATAACAAAACAAGAATTAACCAAAAATAAAACGCTAACGTGCAAATATCTTACCGAGTACAGAGTCAATGGAAGTCTTAGCGGTGTCTTCCTGTCCCCATCCAAATATCAACTAGCGAGCGCTCGAATGTGACGGCGGTTAGTTGATTATACATACATTTACAATATATGCTATTAAACCTTTGTTTTTGTGATTAGATAAACGTACGGGGTTCCTCCGCTTTTCATTTTTAAGCGTGATGTGTTTCGCTCAACGATGACCGGAAACACAACGAAATTCAATAATCATCCGGTGGAAGACAAACAACAACACTTGCCTGCGCTAGAGCCGTACACCGAGATACATCGATGGGCGCAGGACGATTTTATCCCAGTGCTGGTCATGTGTGATCCGAGAGAAAACAATGGATTACATTTCAAATTTCAACCATCTCATTTACTCAATACGACCGGTAATAATGTTCATCCAACTACTAACGGAAGTGATAGTCCATTGAGCGAAAAAACCAAATAATGCCAAAAATAATTCAAACTATTTCTTATATGCTTTTTTTTGTTTTTGTTGTAATTATGTGTAAAAAATATAAAATGAAGTAATAAATTCACTACTATTTTTATTCCAAATTGACACGAATAACAATTTTTTTTTTTTTTTTTCGTCATAATAAAATGAAAATTTTCCAATAAATAAAAAATCTTTTCGTTGAGATCGACAAA
>JH431830.1:165583-202326 GCA_000239455.1 Strigamia maritima
CAAAAAAACATTTTTTAAGACATGCTCGAACAAGGCAGTCGTGGCGACCCCATCTGAGTGAGTACGCGATCCAGCCATTGCAGAGGACCGTTCAAATGCAACTCGATCCAACACGGCGTGCTGGTCACCGTCTGACGTCGGTATTCCGCGCCCCAGCCCTTGACAAAACTCATACGGATCGTGCACATGCGCGTCAGTTGGTAAACCGCTTCGAATCCTTGACTCACTGACTGCGACAGGAGAGCTGCGAATTCCTGATTGTTAAAAATCTTCAAATTACACCCTAAAAAAGAAATTAATAATAATAATAATAATAATAATAATAATAATTTAGAAAAATTGAAATTTCCTCTCGGTCTCATACGGTACCCGGTGGTATTTTGCAAACGGTCGCTGGATGCCAACCGTAACGTTGATTACAATTCGGGCTCTGTACAAAAATGCTGCTGTCGCTCAAACATTCGGCGAACACTTCTCCACCGATGTAATACAACCTCACTCCCTTACCTATTGATTTTTTTTTTAAAAAAAACAAGAAAAAACAATTATTAAATAATATGAAAATATGAAAATATGAAAATTTCGTATTTCTCATATTAAAATTCGTTTTGAGGTACTTTACGCGTCAACTCACTGTAATTACGACATAATTACAATACATTACACGTTATTTACATTAATTTTAATTCGAGAGACACGTTAAAGCGCCAAACTCGCCGATGTGCCGCCTCGTCTGTTCGACGACCGCGTTGCGATTGACGTTCGACAACAACCCCAAGCAAAATCGTTCCGAATTGGATGGATCTGTGAACCCATCGACGGTCAACGACGGCTGCGAAGCGTGAAAAGTCTCCCCGACGCGCGTGTTCAACTCGTAGTACGAAATCGAGCACCAAAAAGCAGGTTCGCAATAAGTGACCGGTTGAACGTCCACTGGTGGGCTGCGCGATGGAAGCAAAGCTGAAACAACAACAAAACCAATTAAATAATCAATCAATCAATCAATCAATCAATCAATCAATCAATCAGTCAAAAATATAATACTAACTCATGTTATCAGTGCCATTCTGATCCTGATTCTCGCCGTCCTCACTCATATATCCAGGTGGCGGCGTTTCTAAAATCAAATCCATTAATTAAACTCAATCAAAGTGACACGTGCAAATTACCGGTGAGCGGAAACGTCTGATTTTCAATACCGACTGGAAAATTGGTGTTCTCGGGCACCGAGTGCGTGTAGTCGTCGAGCGGAGGAAACTCCTGCGGGATCTCACCCGGCGGGTTGCGCGGTACGAGAATCGGAGGCAGAGCTGAATTATTTAATTAATTAATTAATTTATTTATTCATTCATTAGACACTTTGCAATTTTTCGTACGAAAAAATTAAAATTTTAATACAATTTCGTTATAGTTTTCGCGGATTATCTCGGGTTTGTTTTTTAATCAGTCAATATTTAGGCTTAATCCTGGTTATGCTGTATATAATACATTTCGTGACAAATCGCAACCTGTTATTCGAAATACAAATTACAAAACTAAAAAAAAACAACAAAATAATTAAAAATATTTCGTTTTTCGTACGAGAAATCGCAATTTTAATTTTAATTTTTAATTAATACCGGGTGTTTCGATTCGTTGATAATGATATGGATTAACGCACACTTCGTCACGTTTTAAGTTAAACGCATATTCGCAATTCTCGATAGCTCTCAGCTCGTGGTGCGATTGCAGGTCCGGCCAGCGCCACAACCGGCAATAAATCACGTGTGGAAGTCCCTTGCGATGAGACACTTGAAGTCTTCCGTCCAATGAACTAAAAAAAAATAAAATAAAAATAAATAAATAAAATGGTTAAAAAATAAAAATATTTTTTTTTCATTTATAAATAAAAGAAAAAAACAGGTCCGTTGGTCATTGAGTGGTCATCTGGCATCTTGTAGGGGTGGAAACCTGAAATAACGAGTAAAAGAAGTCGGTGGAAGCCAGGTGGAACCCAAAGTGGAACCCAAAGTGGGGTAACAGGAATTAAAGAAAAAAAGCTCCGGCAACTAAACCAGGATGGGAGGGGAAAAAGTGAACAATATCCATCGAAACTCATCGATGAATATCACATTTCATTTCATTTCATTTCATTTTTTTATTTTTTTTTCCAAAATAAATAAAAAAAAAAAAATAAAAAAAAAATAAAAAATTTCGTGACAATAAAATCATAAAAATCCATTATTGAATTAATTACATTTTTTTATAGAAATTTTTTTTTATAATTTTTAGGGTTAAAAATGAAAATAGGCCTAATATACAAACCGAGGTATGGTGATGCATTTAGTGTTGTTGTTCTGCGTGGTGATGGCCTTTTCCAGCTCATCTAATCCGCCGGTCTTCTTCAATTTCTTGACCAAACTTTTCACGGCTTTTTCCGACCATTTGTCTTCGCCTTCGCCTTTTTTCCAACCGAGAAGACGTTTCACAATCGGTAAAGTGAAAGGCAAAACGGACGTCATTATCCTGCACAATCCGATACACGGCGCTTCATTCCACGGCGACGAGACGATTAAAAACACATTCACTCAACTTGAACAATTTCGCGCAGCCAAAACCGATTTCGACGAGGACATTCGCGAAAAGGCAAAAAAACAACAACTTTCGCTCTAGTTGGATCAATGAGCCGCTTTAGGCAACTTCTCCTTCTCTACGCAACATCGAGCACTAATCGTGACGTCATGTATCATCGCGAGACATCATGCCGAGTATTATTGTCTCGTTTTTCAATTACGTCAAAACGGATAACATTTACAAGATTCCTTCACTCATCGAAAAGTAGTTCGCAACTATTTAAGAAATTAAAAACAAATCGTATCGTTTACTTAATTATTTTTTGTTTATGTAAACATTATATTTTATTTTATTTTCATTTATTTTAAGTGACATTTCATTTATTCGTTCAACCTACGTCATTAATAATCATATTCGTGATTTTGATCGGACAATTTCTGATGTCACTAAAGAATTAGAAATGGCCGAATCCATGCCGGACGAATTTATTCGACTACCGTGGAAATGTTATAAACTAGAAAACGATTTCTATATTATAAAGTATCACACTCATCGAGATGGATTTAAAATATTAGTTTCGGATGGAATTAATTTGTGGTACGAAAGTTTGACCAATTCCGAAATCCAATCTCGACACGACGTAAATGAAAAATAGAAAAATATTATTTTACACTTTTTAAATTTTTTTTTTTATTTTTCAAAATTCCAGACACTAAATACAACCGTCGAATCGCCGGTGGATCAAATTTTAATAGACGTCGAAAACATCATCAGCCATTTCGAAACAGTTTCGGTTTTCGTTGAACGAACCGAAAAACGAATGAAATTCATTTGCGAATCAAAATCGGACGAACCAGCGCCGTTTATATGGCATTTCCAATTATCAGACCACGATAAGACGATGGTATATAGAAAATCAATCGAAACAAAACATTTTTTCAAACAAATTTTCTCGCAGTTTGCCGACCACTTAACTTTTCCATTCGTTTCGATGATGATCGAACAAGAAGCGCGGATCAACGAATTATGTCAAATAATAATACAAAAAGATAACGAAATTCACGAATACAAATTATCCGGAGCAACTTTAAGCCGAGGTTAAATATCATTCAAAAAAATAATAAATATTATATATTTTTATTTTTAGCTCGTGTGGAATCGAAAAAATTCGAAATGTCGAAATTTCTCACGCAAATACATTCGCCCGTGGTAAATTGTAAATTAAGAGATAAATTGTAAAGAATTATTAATAATTGTTTTTATATTGCAGGATTTATTGAGAAATAGTGCTCCAGTTGAGTTACTAGCGAGCAACGATAAACTTCAAACATTGTATCGAATGATGACCGAATGCGTTCGATTAACAAATCGGTTTACGACCAAAAATGTGGTCGAGGACTCTTCGTTGAATTCGGATTCGGTGATAACGCATTCTCCGCAGAAAATCGACCTAAATGATTCGTATGATTTACAAATTAAAAGAAGGGAGGAATTAAAAAAGCGTTTGATCGAGAAAGATAAAGCGAAAGAAGCGAACAGAAAACGAGCAAAAATTGTCAAATTGTAAACATTTTCATTGGCTTCACATTTTGGACACTAGATGGCGCCACTTTGGACGAGAGAATTTTTTTTTATCTCTTACTTAAATCTGCCATAAATTTCATGTCTGTGTAAAAAGCTTTTCAATTAAAACTAAAAATAAATTTATTAGAAATGAAGAACGAGTGATTAAGATCCTTCGTAAATCAGTGTCAATCGAATGATACGAGCCCTTGAAACATAATAAAAAAGCACCGAACAAGCGCCAACACGCAGCGCCGCTCATCGCAAGAATACTTGGTTTAAACCTTTTCATGCGATCAAAGAGAGAAAGATTGTTTTGTTTACTGAATATTGGTACTAAGAACTTCCTCCATCGCAGTCACATGCGTTGACGTAAGGTTGAGCCTTCGTGTTTCAAGAAATAAGACTCTAAATCTCTTCTCACGAATTAATCCCGCGTGTCAACAGAAATTTAATTCTAGAAATATTTTCATTTACACGTACAGATGGCGCCACTCAATTTCTTTGACCTTTTAGTCACCGTGGAAACAAGCGGACATTTGTTCCTTTCTTGGTCTATGGAACGATTAGTAATTTACAACGGAATCAATACTTTTATTTCGGAAAAAAAATCGACAACATCTAATTTTGTATACAATATACTCGGTGTAAACTGTAAATTGAACAAAATAACATGTCAATATTAAATATTAAATATTAATAACCATCACAATAATAATATTGTAATATAGAATGATTTGTAATTTCAACATTTCTTTGCATTGATATTGTTTTTCATATACATTACACATATACATTATTAGATCTTTTGATGATATGCAACATAGTCTGAAATATTTTCAAACTAAATAATCCCCAAGTAATGAGTACATTTAAGTTAAAGGGACAATGTAGCCAGAAATAAAAACGAAATATGTTATTCATAAATTTTAGACTTAATTTCATTTTTTTGAATAAATACAAAAATAAAAATAAATAAATCATACTGGTCACATGTAAAAAATATCAAAAATATCAAAAATATCAAAAATATCAAAAAATATCAAAATTTCAAAACCAACCATCATTCATCTCTATATTTCCATTGTTGGCAGCCATTTTTGCTGCCCTCCCTTCTTCGCTGCTGCCTTACGTGGCAGTATTGTTTCGTTTTATTTAATAAACTCATGACAAATGGATAAAAACTAGTGTATTGTTAATGATTTGTATATTGTATCAGCACGAATCTCGACTACACCGTCCCTTGGGGGATTACAACAACTGCTACGGAATTTGCATTGATATTGATAATGAAAAGCGAGTTTGGTCAATTTGCAAAAACAACAACAACAATCATTTCACAGTCAGTGAGACAGAGACCATGACAACACACTTGTACGTTAAAAATTAAATACTTGTATCGCTCGTCTAAAAAGTAAATATTTCGAAGAAATGAGGCAAAAACAAAAAATTAATTCAACCTACATTGTCCAAAAGTTGTTCGAAACGAAAAATTAAAAAAATTTAAAAAAAAATCAAAAAAAATCGATCTTTGGTCTTTAATCTTTAATCTAATTTCGAGCCTTCGAGAAGCGGATTACCATAAGCGACGCAATCATTCGTGTTCTTGTAATAAACGCACACTTTTCTCGGTGCTTGGCGATGACGTCTTTGTACCTGGCAACACATGCCTCTTTCCACGTCGCATTCGTTGCTCGTCTCACAACGCTCGTCTGAAACATTCCAAAGCGCCACCTATTACAACATTTCATTCACTCCTTTCACTCATTCATTCCTTACTGTATTGCTTCCTCGCGTGCGTTTGTCGCTCGGATTGGCACGTCCGAACGATGGTACCGTCCATTTCCGAATCGGAACAAACTAAACCCGGTGAACAATCTCCATCTTTGTCGCACGGATCTCCTTGACGCGCTCCGTACATTGGCAGACACGTTCCAGCGTCTGTAATGATAGAAGCAGCGCTGCAGACCTCAGCGACTAAAACCAAAACAAAAAACACAAACAAAAGAAGAAAGAAAAAATATTTTTCTAAACCGGAAATAAATAAATCCAAAAAAAATCCAAAAAAAATCCAAAAAAAATACCAAAATGTCTAAAATTTGACAAATCAAACCAAATGGTGACCTCATTCCTGTAACGAAGTATTAGTCATAACTGATACTTACACCCAACCATATCGACGCAAATTGTTCCCGGACAACACTTGTCGTTAACCGTGCATCGTTTGCCGGAGCAGAGTGGCTTTTCCCGCGACGCCTCCGTCTCAGTCAGCAAAGCTTCCAGCAGATCGACTTCGCTCTGCTGTTCATCATTATTCTTCAAATAATAATAATAATAAACATGTTACGCAGAAATAGGAGGTATAGAAGGATCACGTTTCGACTAATCAAAAATTCCAACAAAAAAAATAAAAAATTTTCCCACTTAGTCAGAGCCCCCAAAAACAATGGAAGATTAATTTTAATTTAAACGTCGAATCAATATTTGGAGTTTCATTATTTCCGATTCATTATAATTACCGTCCCCCGCGCAATTGAATCACACAATGACATCAATGTCACAGACAGAGTCAGAGACTTTTCGTTTTCAAGCATACAAAGAAAATTGTATAGAAAAAACAAAGATTGTTACCTCAGCAAAATCTCTCTGATGTGGTCCGTAGGCCCAACTGAAGTAGGCGGAGGGATTTTGTCGATTCCTGTGTCTGTAGCCACCCAAGCCGGACGCCGAGCCGAAACAAACGACGAAAACGAACAACGAGCAACGGCTAAACGACATTTTGCCTGGTTGCCTCCTCGACTCGAGATCGAGATCGAGATCGAGATCGAGATCGAGATCGAGATCGATTTGCCGAAATAATAAGCGACCTGGATGCAAACCGCTTTCTATCTCTTTTCTCTTTCTCTATCTCTTTATATTGATTCGTTTCGTGCGCACGCGTTGACCAAACATCCGTTTTATTCATTCACTACCTCAGCAAATCTCAATGCCAACGTACTCACGTGACAAATTTTCGGCGTCAAACCAGGCAAATCCCAAAATCCCAGTGGATAATGACGTAAATTCATTGACGTCACGTGAAAATCAATAATACGAACAATACAAAAGAAAGAAAAGACATTTGATTAAACAATATTCTTTTTATTCGTTAATAGCAGCGCAGTACACTATTGGGCTGGCTCAATTGCTACAAAACTGCTCGATCCAAGGTAAGTATTCGCTCACTCTTGTATACACTCCCGGATAACCCTTCATGCCGCATCCGTAGCCGATGCACACGACTCCGACCTGATGCCACACTTGGGGCGACGATTCCACCACCAGAGGGCCGCCCGAATCGCCCTTTAATAACCAAATCTAGCGTTAAAAAAAGGCTAAACAACAGTAGCTGCATTCCAATTTAACCGTCATAATCCAATTCTTACAATTCTCTCGATTATCAAAACCGGAAATTGACGCTTTTTACGTCATGTCATCCAACTGGTAATCCAATTCTACGACGTCGATTATGAGAGCGTATAATTGGATTATACATAATCGAGATGAATTGAACGCAGCTAGTGCTAATTGTACAGCGAATAAATACCAAGCACGCATCTCGCGAGCCATCTTCGACTCCTGCGCAGATGAAGCGTCGATCCTCGATGCCGTGTTTGAACGCCGTGTTGTACTCTGGAATCGCCTTGTAGTGCTCGTCGCAGTACGACGTGCTCTTCACTGAAATTGCAATTTCTTGCAAAAATGAACTAAAAGGCTCTCGGTACTGCGCATCTAGTATTTTAGTATCGACAAACTCATTTCACGTTACAATTTCCTCTCGAAATCACCATATTTGTATTTACTACCCACCGTATTTAATCGTTCCCCAACCAGTGACCACGCCAACGTTGCCCTTCAATTTACTATCTTCCTTGTTGTTCGGGAGACACACGGGAGTCAGTTGGGACGGTGTTTTAAGACGGATGACCGCGATGTCGTTATCCGAACAATTCACTTCGAATTTCGGATGGACGTGAATTGTACTCGAGGCAATCTCTTCCGGATACTCGTCCTTGGTGTCCACAAACAGATTGTGTTCGCCCAATCGCGTGAAATAATTCTCCGGCTGATTCTGCTTCCTACATCAACAATATTCATTATACCTCACTAATGCTGGGCGCAGACATGCAGCGATTCGCATCGCCCAGCGTTTTTGCCTCGTGATTCGCGACAGTGAATCAATCGCCTCTGCTACAGCAGACTTGTTGCTATGACAATTATTTTGGAACAATTGTTGAAAAAACAAACAAAATGGAGCAATTAGAACATGTGATGCAATACTCGCATCCCATTGGATGCGATTTGCATCGCCTGTGAAAAAGTACTCAGTGGCTGTAGTTTTTTCAAAAGTACATTCTCTGATCGCGCGACGGAAATGACGTTTTCTGCGCATGCGCAGAGCCATCCGCTATTCGAATGCGACGCGAATCGCTGCAAGTCTGCGCCCAGCATAAGTGACTAATCGCATTTATTCGTTACCCATCGAAGCAATGCGCCGCAGTCAGGATGCAATTGGGCGAAATTAAAGCGCCACCGCACAAGAAATTTCGGTTTTCATAAATGGCAGCCTTCGAAAAAGAAAGAAGTAAAAACAAAAACAAAACCAAAAACAAAACAATAGAAATAGTCGAATACCATCCAAGGCCAACTGAATCGCAACGCTTCCGAGCCCCCGATGATGGCTTCAGTCTCCATCTCTTCAGTTCGAGGCGTCAATAATGACAGGGGACGAAAGCCGCAAGAGCCTAAAATCGAGACAATTATACAGACACGTCATATAAAGATTATAGGAGGCCTTTCGTCGCATTCTTGTAACATCATCGGACAAAATCCGGGCAACACCAAATGTTGCTGCTACAACATTGCTAAAATGTTTGGAAATAACATTTGCAATGTTGCTGCACCGTTTGCAATGTTGCATCATTGTTCCGAATGTCACTTCTTTTAACATTGTTGCATTGTTTTATTGGCCACATTCAAAAAAACAGTGCAGCAACATTTTATGCAACATTGACACACGTCAAAAATTAATGTTTGTTTCAATGTTTATTGCCAACGTTGCTGTAGTAGTGTCTAAGGACATCAAACTTGATACCAACATTGGAAAATGTCAACATTCATTTCACATTAGCAACGTTGCAGAAATGTTGCGGATAATTCATTTCATTTCATATTACCTGCATTCTTGCCCTTCGGTTTGGCTTTTCGAATGGGTTTGTAATTGGCGCAACACACCAGCCTTCTGCCGGTGTCCGATCGACAAGCCGGGTTCGTTTTGCCAATTTCTTGGCCGCTGTTACACTGTCTGGAATGAACGCAGAAACCATGCTGACGACGATTGGGGTCCCCGAACGAGCACGGACGTGGGACATTGCCGGTCACTGGGCAGAGCAAATGCAGTGTGGTGACAAACAGACAGAACAAAACTGCGATTGCGCTCATTTCACTATTTGAAAAATATTTGAAAAATATTTGAAAAATATTTGAAAAATATTTGAAAAATATTTGAAAAATATTCCCAAATGCTCCTCATATTTATACTCATTTGTAACAATAAATGATTAATTGCTTCTTTAATGTCGGTATGAAAAAGGAAGTTCTAAATTGCTCATTTATTTCTATATTGTCCGCCGTCCTATTGCGTAACCGATGCGATGTGACGTTGCCGAGGTAATTGCCGATTCAGAATAGGCAGTTCATCCGCAACCTATTTACATGCAAATCTAATCGATTCTATTCTATTCTATTTTATTTTATTCCGTTTCATTCCGCCTTCAACTCCTTAGATTACTCGTAACACACTTTAAGCAAATCTCGCCAGTAATCCTCAGCTCAGATCAGCAACCACCAAAAGCATCCGGTCGACTGAATAAACGTTGAAATTCGGAAGGCTGCGATTTTCCGTACAAGATTTATTTCATTACAAGAATGGCAAAAAACAAGATATCGTTTAAAATCTCGTCCTTTTGTTTTAATGGTTTGACGAGATTTTGGAAAAATTTCGTTACAAATTGTCGTTAATTTTTTGTCTTTTCTCCATTAGATCAACAAATAACTGGATTTAAAATGTAAAAATGTAAAAATGTAAAAATGTAAAAATGTAAAAATGTAAAAATGAATGTAAAAATGTAAAAATGAATGTAAAAATGAATGTAAAAATGTAAAAATGAATGTAAAAATGTAAAAATGAATGTAAAAATGTAAAAATGAATGTAAAAATGTAAATGTAAATGTAAAAATGATGTAAAAATGTAAAAATGAATGTAAAAATGTAAAAATGAATGTAAAAATGTAAAAATGATGTAAAAATGTAAAAATGATGTAAAAATGTAAAAATGATGTAAAAATGTAAAAATGTAAAAATGATGTAAAAATGTGTAAAAATGTAAAAATGATGTAAAAATGTAAAAATGATGTAAAAATGTAAAAATGTAAAAAGTAAAACAAGCTGCTATAAGGTCATCTCATCTCATCTCATCCCATCCCTGATTTATCATTTAATAATTAATTCCCCAATTCAAACAATTCGACCGAGATCGACCGAATGTGGTAACATCACATTAACTTTTATCATCCAACATTAACAGCCTAGCTCCTAATAAACAGACTTTTAAATCAACTTCAATTAGGACCTGACATCGCCTTTTATTATAAACAACATGAAATAATTCACTCATTTAAATTTTACGAGATAAGTAAATAAAATAGGTTTGCACAAATGTCTTAAAAAGTCTTATTCAACGAAGAAAGAGAAAGCTACAAAGCGAAGCTAGACTCGATCAATGCTTTTCTACTTCACCCCACACCTGTTGCGTTAGTCCGACCGACCCGCTGAATAAAGCAACACCTGTCGAATGCTAAAATCTTCCTAGGCCTAATCTATTATTATTATTTAAATAGAAAAAAAAACAATCATCGATATGTTTTTTGCAATGTGATTTAAATGCCGCACGAGAACAGAAATTTCTATTTTCCTTTTCTTTTAATCCAACAAATGTTCGCCTCATTAACATATTGACACCTCCGTGTCATTTATCTCCCCTATTTATCATCATCAACAACAGAACAACACCCACCGTCACCGCGCCATCTAGCTGCAACAAGCTCAATCTAATTTGCGCACATTTCACATTTCAGTGGCAAATTGTGAACCTCGCGACTCACGAGTCCGAGAAAATCAAATATGACTCGACGTGATTAATGGTCCATTAGGAAATCCCTTCCTTCCATCATTAAAATAAATAAATGGAATAAAAATCCAAAATCATCTTTTCAAAACGTCAATAATGGATCATCAAAAGCAGATTAACTCGGGCCAATATAAAAGATTGACTTTCAAAAAGCCGCTAGAATCGAATTATGAAACCAACAACACTTTATTCATTCGTCATCGCCGCGCTGTTGGCCGCGAACGGCTGCCGCGCATCGCCCCTCATCTTCGGCTCGAGTGCGGGCGCGGATGCGGCTACGGGTAGCAACAAGCTGCGGGTGTCCGTGGGCTTCGACTCGAATCCCATCACCAATTTTTTCAATTTATTCCAAGTCGCATCCGACAGATTCCAGTACCTTCTAACCAAATTGACCATCGATGGCACCCGCACGGTCAATTCGAGCGTTGCGCTCTTTGTCAACTCGATGAACGCGACTTTCAATTTGGTCAAAGGAGCCACAATCAGAACGGTGGACGACTTCGTGGTCAAAGTAAAACCGACTCGATCGATTTATAATTTATTACGCTATTTCCCCCCGAACTAATTTCAAATTCCAGTTCACCATTCTCACGACTTAGCCTAACACCCGCGGCGGGCTGACCTCACCTTACTAGGTAAAGTGGACTGGAAATAGAAATTATAGCTACGAGTCGTTCGGGGAAATAGACAGTACGTTTATTTTAATTAATTAATTTTTCCTTTTTCTTTTCCCTTTTTCTTTTTCGTATACAAAGGCGGGTGAATTGCAAACTCCTTTAGAAAGCGCCGTTTCGGCCGGATGGGATTTAGTAGGAGACCTCTTTAACCAAGGTCAATTTCTTCTCGCACTTCCGGTTACGGCATTTACGATCTATTTGAAGACGATATTGGGCGCGTTGATGGCGCTTCGTTTCCAACTGGACGCGGGGATGTCGTTCGGTGGCTCATTCAATTCCACGACCACACCATAAAAAAAAATAAAATAAAAAAAAAATATTTTTGAAAAATAAAAATTTCTAAACATTTATTCGTGTTATATCATTTTGTATCGACAACTTCCTTCCTTCCTTAGGCCCTAATTGCTTCTTTTGTGTCCTGTTTGGTGTCATTAGGTACCAATAGTTGCGTTTGAAAATGAAAACCAACCTACGTTTTAGCCTGGTGTTGGTTTTAGATCTTAAAAACTGATTAAACCAAAACCATCTCCAGTTGCTCGTTTTAAACCTGCTGATTGGTTATAAGGGTTTTAGTAGCAGCCATCTTGGATCAAGCATGGTGTTTTTCGACTCCAAATTGAGATTTTAGCAAATAAAACCTGTTCCAAAACATTGCGAGAAACTCCCATTGGCTAGAGCCGAAAAAAATAATTCGAAAAATGACCATAAAAGAGCATAAACGAAGATAAACAAACATAAACAAACATAAACAATCATAAAAATGACCATATATGGTAGTTATTGGTGTTTTTTTGTATTAATATGCAAGCAGGCTCCAATCAATGGAAGTTTCTCGCAATGTTTTGGAAACATCATCCTAACGAATCCGTGTGAAATCGACGTAACAATAGGTTATGCTTAGTTCACACTGAACATGACGTAACGTAACGTAACTTACAAAAATTTAACATAACTTAAGGAAAGTAACATATGATTTTGTTCACTCTGTTTGCAGACAGTAAATGTAAATCGACCAATCACGCAATTTCTCATTTTATTTCGTTTCTAATGAGACATTGGTTGCTGTATTTTCTTCAAAATCGATTTTGAAGTAAGAAGTAACGTAACTTAAGAAATCACTCCTGCTGCCTGTGTTAATGTATGGGGTAGAGATCTGGGGTAATAGGAGACGTGACGAAGTTGAGAATGTGCACAGGAAATACATGAAGATGATTCTGGGACTTAATCTAAATACACCTGATTACCTATGGACAATGGAGCTGGGCCGTAATGATGTGGAGTGTACGGCGATGAAGCGTGTTTTTAAATACATCCTCCATATTTTGAAAATGGACGAAGAGCGATGGCCATTAATCTGTCTTAAAGAGATGATGAATCCCAACTGTTGCCCAAGGTATAACTGGTGGTCTGATTTTGAAAGGATGATCAACAATGTGGGTAGTGGTGCGCTGATGGCTGCAATGAGATCAAATCAGGCGGAAGAGACCATTTTTGGATGGAGGACGCACTGAGGACGGCAATGGAACAAGGGATACAGCGGCGATGGAGAAGGATTGATGATTCCACTTTTTGTCCGTTCTACCGACAAATTAAGCAGGACTTTTTGGAAGTGGAGTACTTGCGGGATTTGGATGTATCTGTTATAAATCGGAAAATGTGGACAAGGTTACGTTGCGGTAATGAACACAGAGGTGGCAAAAAGTGGTTGACAGAGAGGGAGCAACTTTGTCGGCTGTGCGGGAAAGAGGCAGAGACTCTGGACCATATTTTCAAGCGATGTTCATTTCTCAAGACAACACGTGAATTCACGAATAAGTGGCGCGATTGGAAGTCATGTTTGGCAGGAGGTGTAGATCAAGAACTTTTGGATTTAATTTATACGTTTAAGTTTAAGTGTGCGGCCAAGAGAGCCGGTGAGGGGTAATTCAATGATGTATAAGATATTGATATAAGATATAAGGTTAATGGTTTTCGTTTATGTCTTTCGGCCACGGCCTGTAATATGATTTGTTACTTTTTGGTTTTGTTTTGGTTAGATTTAATTTTTATTTTATTTTATTTTTTTGCAACGTTCCCCTTCCAAAGTATGTAATACCGTACATGGATTAAATTATTATTATTATTATTATTATTAACAGAGTGAACAAAATCATATGTTACTTTCCTTAAGTTATGTTAAATTTTTGTAAGTTACGTTACGTTACGTTACGTCATGTTCAGTGTGAACTAAGCATAAGAGTTGCGAAAAGTAATGACAAAGCATTTGGACGGACATCGACGAACATCGTGGCCGTGGAACATGCGCCTAGGTCGGCCAAGATGTTCGTCGACGTCCGTCAAAATGGTTCGTCATTACTTTTCACAAATTTTACTATTTTTTAGCTGGATTCTCATAAAATATATTAGCCAAGATGGAATAAACAATTTATCAGCTAAATGCTAAATCTAATTTCTGATTTTGATTTTGATTTTGACTCGGTATATCTAAAACCCCCAGCCAAGTTCAATGGGAATGGCTAAAACCAGATTGGCTTTCATTTTCGAATGCAACTACAATTGTATCGTGTCATTTATTTTATTTCCAATTGATAGACACCTGATATGAAAAATTAAAAATCCTTATCGATTCTCCATTAGAGCTCGAGAGCTCCAGCTGCCATCACGCTACCCCATCTAGCGGCCAGAAACTCAACCTTTTATAATTCATTCATTTAACAACTCAAGTCAAATAGGTCGATTAATGGACGAAATAATGGCATTTATTTCCCATTATAAATCGTTAATCGCTGCACAAACAATGCTAATTATGTATACTTTGAATAAATCACAAAAATACATTATATATCAATTTGAGCGATGAAAAACAAACAAATTCGAGACAAATTCAAAAATTCCAAATCAGACATCATTTACCACAGTGAACGAACGAGTGAATATGCCGATCATCGTAAACACAAACAGAAACAACAATCGGCAAACGCCCAAACCAAACGGCAAATTGGCCAACAAATTGACCCGAACCGTAGTGAACGTATTGTCGTGTGTTCTAAGCATCGGGTTATGCAGTTGGCAAGTGTGTATTTGCTTCAAAAAATACTGCGACGGACCCATTGGAACCCACGTGGTCATCGAGTCATTCAACACGTACAAACTACCCGCAATTACAATCTGCCCATCCAACTTCAATTTGCTCTACGATTTCAACTTGACGTTCAAACAGAAATGCGAAAACGACGAAATCTGTCGAAACCTTACGGAGGAACGGCGCAAATCGCATCCCTTCGCCAACATGAGCGAAACTACGCTGTCGTTGTGGAATTTGTGGCCCGACACGAATCCTTCGTTCCAAATCAAACCGCAAGTAATCGAACAAATACAAATACTCTAATCTCAATTAATAATTAATATTTCTGTAGTGTGAATATGCGGTCAATGTTAGCACTTGCAAACAATACAAATGGCCCGATCCGCCCGATCCGCGCGGCACATCGGCTGGCAGTTGCCGGCAATTTGACACAAGTACCAACGAAACGAGCAAATATTCAAACGTAACAAAATGTTGATTTAACATTAAACGAATGTTGCGTATCAACAACTGATATCCAACTATTTGATCGTCGTTTTAGAATGTCGATTTAACATCTAACGGACGTTGCCTACACGAAAACAACGTTCAAACATTCGATCGACTTTCAAAAATGTTGATTCAATATTGGCTCGTTTCATGGATAGTATCAATCAAATTAATCATTATAAACCAAAACCTTTTAATAAAAAAAAAAAAATAGATTTCGATTGGCATTTTACCGGAAAATCGTGGAATTGGCTGTTACTTATAGACAACATTTCCGATATCCCAACCCCGACCAGTACAACCACACATTTCATGGTATCCAACCAACCAACCAACCAACCAACCAACCAATCCACAAAACAAGAACATGTCTAAACAACATTCAGAAAATATTTTTTATAAACATCAGAAATGTTGATTCAATATAAGAATGTTTTCAACATTCAAACGTAACAAGATGTTGATTTAACATTAAACGAATATTGCATATCAACAATCAATAATTCCACTGTTGTTTCAGAGTGTTGATTTAACATCTAACGGATGTTGTCTACGAACACAACATTCTCAACAACCGATCCACGTTCAAAAATGTTGATTCAACATTGGCTCGTTTTATGAGAATATCGTTTGTTGATAAGCAACATTCGTCTTGTTATGTTTGAATGTTGAAAAAATGTTGATAAAAAATGATATTCTTATATTGAATCAACATTTCTGTTGTTTTTAAAAAATATTTTCTAATAAATGTTGTTTCGTGAGAATTAAATAGACATTACGCACCAATTGTAATTAATTCTTTGAATCTTTTAATTAGGCCGCTGTACATTCATCGAAAACAATCGATAAAATGTTCACCCCGAGAATCTACATCGACGACAACGCTACGAACGAGATCGAACTGTCCATTACAGAAGTAGCAAAAGCCAATTTTGAAAATCATTTCGATACCATTTTTTCTCTCTATCATCAGTTCACGTATCTAAACACGTCTCGAAATCCGTGCACGAGTGAGTTGGAGCAAATCGAGTGCCTCAACCAATGCGCAGATGCGAATTTCAACAAATCCGAAGCCGAATGCAAGTAAGTTTTATTTCTCTTTTATTTATTTATTTTTTTTATTTATTTCTATCATTGTCAGGTCGCCTCTATTCGAGTCAAAATTACCCTTGTGCGAATCGATGGCACAACTGGAGAAACTAAACGACGTCATTTTCAAATTACAATTCACCAGAAACTGTCGTTCGTGTAAACGCGCTTGTAACACCACGAAATACTCGTCGATGCGCGTCATTGGCAGATCGCAAAAGCCCAACGCGACCGTCATCGTCATCACGTTCAGCGTCAACACCAAACAAATCGTGTCGGAATTCCTGATTTATCCCTTTCCATCGCTCGTCTCCGATCTGGGAGGAATCATCAGCCTCTGCCTCGGCATCTCTCTGCTCTCAATGCTCAAAAGCTCGGCAGTTCTATTCGTTCAGCAATTTGCGTGTGCTAGAAAACGAAAAAGCAAAATGTCGTCGCGACTGTATCGCGTATTAATCATTTACTTAACGTTCCAAACCTCACACCCCATGAACCATGAAATGAACCAATGTTGAATCAACATTTTTCAACGTCGATCGAATGTTTGAATGTTGTGTTCATAGACAACATTCTGAAACCACAATCAAACAGTTGAACAACATTCATTAGATGTTGTATCAATGTTTTGATACTACAATCAAACAGATATGCAACATTCGTTTAATGTTAATCACATCAACATCTTGTTATGTCTGAATGTTGAAAAAATGTTGATAAAAAATGATATTCTTATATTGAATCAACATTTCTGATGTTTATAAAAAATATTTTCTGAATGTTGTTTTAGACATTTTCTTGTTTCGTGAGACGCACATGTTTCATTTACTTCCTCTAACCATTTCACTCGGCGGCCTACCGAGCTCTCGAATACGGCCGGTCGGCTGTAGTTTGGAATAAACGCCGCACTCGAATTATGGCCGCGGCGATTATTTGAAGCGTTTACCGGTTTTGCGGTAAACGTTTTTAGCTATTTTTTTCCTTCATTTTTCAGCTATTTAAATAAATTAGAAAACATCATGTGAACACATTGAAATAAAGTTGGAAATCAATGACTTAAATGTTCTCATAACCACAGTTGGTCCCGGTCCTGGCTCCAATGGAGTCTGGGCTGTTTGTTTTTCACCAAGTACTGTGGTTATGAGAACATTTAAGCCATTGATTTCCAACTTTATTACAACGTATTAAAAACGCTTGCAAATAATGTATATTTACTCTGTGTAGTAGAGAAGAAGCCATTTTTATCAAAGTGTCTTCTTCTCTACTATACAGAGTACATGTACAGTAGATGCAAACATTTTTAATACATTTGCGTAGCTAAACGTTAAAAACAACTTAAAAAGTTGCGTACATGAAACGCAATTTACGACTTAACGATTTAAACGCCGCCCTCAAATTACGGCCGCACCCCTCGGCTTCAATTTAAAATAAGCGCCGCGGCCCTTAATCGACAAAATACGGTATTCAAAACTAAATTCAAACAACAGAAGCCAACATTATCACAGTTTATGTATTAAATAAAAAAATAAAAAAATTGATTTTCATTTTCTCTTGAAAAACATCGCGTGCATTCCTCTCATTTGGTCAATTGTCTATTTTGACAAAAATAAAATTATATCACCGATTGAGTTTGTGTAAAAATGTTTGTTTCCCTGCAGTTTCTCCTCTTCTGCATCGCATCAAAATGGCTCGCAAAAGGTACCTTTTACTTAGTCATTTGATTTACACTCAATTTCTGATTAAATAGGAAACGTTTGTAATAAACCGAGCACCACTCTGGTCACTGTAATCGAAAACACCAGAGCACAACTGGCCTGCAACACGAGCGAATCGTCGCCGAGTAACAAGCTGCAATTGATTTTCTGGTACAAGGACTCGTCCAACATTCCCTTCTACAAGTAAAAAACGCACAACTTGACTAGCTGCGTTCAATTCATATATAAATATATACACATTACACATTTATACACATCACCTGAGGCTGAGGTAACATGCGGTAGTTCTAAGTTTCCCCGCCAGGGGTTACTTGCCAATAAGATTTAAATGTCCATGGCAACGAAGTGATGTCTGTCGTCTAATAAATGACATCAAGCGATGAATGAGGTGGAGAAGTGTGAGATTCTGTTAGAGTCCCAGGTAGCTTAATGATAACGCACCCAACCGGCAATTGGCGAATCTGGGTTCAAGTCCCGGTCCGGGCTCCAATGGAGTCTGGGCTGTTTGTTTTTTACCAAGTACTGTGGTTATGAGAACATTTAAGCCATTGATTTCCAACTTTATTTCAATCTGTTCTCGTGTTGTTTTCTAATTTACTGCTATTGCTAAATCCAAGATGGCTGCCTGAATAATTGGATTTCAATTCTCGTAATCCCCGCGCCGCCGCCGCACGTGGATTACGTATGTAGAATTGGATTATCGGTTGGGTGACCTTAAAAGCGTCAATTTCTGGTTTTAATAATTGAAAGAATTGTAAGAATTGGATTATGACCGATGAATTGAACGCAGCTACTGTCTTAACCGATCTAATAAAATGCCATTTTTTAGCATAGACATGAGAAACAAAACAGTCATCTACGCCGAACGTGGCAGAACCTACTTCGATCAAAGTACCGGCTACTTTTTTATTCCCAACGTGCAACCGGAAGACCAAGGACACTACTGCTGCCGCGTCGATTTCCAAAATTCACCCACACGTTACTACGCCATCAACTTATCGGTCATAAGTAGCGAAGAAATTCAACTTTACAAATTTCCATTCCAATAAAATTTTTATAATTTTTAATTTAATTCAGTCCTACCTTCAGCACCGGTCATCACCGACGAACACGGCGTGCAATTGGGTCCCACTTCAGCGCCATACAACGAAGGATTCGCTCTTTACCTATCCTGTAAAGTTGAAAAAGGTGAAAAAGGTCAATAATCATGAAAATAAATTTTAAAAAATTTTCCACTAACATCATGCCATTGATTAGGTCATCCTCGACCGACCGTCACTTGGTGGCACAACGCCGTCCTCGTCAACGACACTCGGCAATTCATTTCGTCAGGCGTCATCCGCACCGATTTAACCGTCTTATCGTTGGCTCCGACGCATTTTCGCACCACCTACACCTGCAAAGCAACAAACACAAACATTACATCACCAATGACCACCAGTATCACGATCGACATGAATCGTAAACCACGCGAACAATCCAACCATTGGCCTCGTGGCAAAACATGGAGCAGCTACACTCCAATTTCTATTTCCAGTCCACTTTATCTAGTAAGGGCAGGTCAGCCCGCCAGCAGAAATTTTTTCCTTAACTCTTCTCCCGAGTCTTCGTGCTAGTCCGAGTCCTTAAATTTGAAATTGGAGCACTCCATCGCACCATGTCTTGTCGTGAGCCCAACCGTTGCATCTATTTTCAATACACTTTTTGAACAGTAAAACCAATTCGAGTTGAAATGCAAAGACCGCCTCGTCCACTGTCCGCCCAAAAAAAGAGCCAATTGACATGCCAATGCGTTGGATCCCGCCCAGAAGCGAGCATCACCTGGTGGCTAGGCCGGATCAAGTTGCTAACGACTCATCAATACACGTCCCTCGATGGTAACTCGACCGAGAGCGTCGTTACATTCACACCGAGCAGCACTGACAATGGCAAAATCTTGGTGTGCCGGGCTCACAATCCTCTCGTACCAAACAGCGAAATTACGGACAATTGGACCCTCAACATTTATTGTACTCAAAAAACAATACATTGAAGAATATATTTTAAAATAAAAAAAATATTCAACTTAATTAATTGCAGATAGACCGGTGGTGACAGTGGAACTAACAGCACCGCCAAACAAATGGAATATCATCGAAAATTCCAATGTCTTTTTGGAATGCCACATTGCTTCGAATCCCTATGTGCTGAGTGTTACGTGGAAATTTAAGGTAATGTCTGACCAAAAGATATTTTTAATACCTTCTATTAACTCACGTTAGTGTAGTGTAGTGTAGTGTATATGTAATTAACATTTTTGAACTTTGATCGAAACTTTGAATGTTAAATCAACATTCTGAAACAACATGTTGAATGTGGGTTGTTCTATCAACATCTAATACTGAATTAGATGACAACAGATGTTGTATCAATGTTGTATATTGTTGAATATTGAAAAAATGTTGACAAAAAAATGGCATTATTATTGAATCAACATTTCTAATGTTTTTATTAAAAAATATTTTCTGAATGTTGTGGTACACTTTTTTTATTTGAATATTTGTTTTTAGTCAAAAATTCTAGCAAATGACCCGGCTAATGGAATTAGAATCAGCGAGCAGTCCTTGGTCATCCAATCCGTGCAAGCTCACCACGTTGGAGAGTACGTGTGCGTCGCCACTAATGGTGAAGGCCAAGGACAAAGCGAAGTCTTCGACCTCCAAATCAAACGTATAACCTCGAATGCCCATACGCTCATAGAAAAAATGTTTCCGTTTTACTCCATTTTGTCCCATGGCCAACTGTCACATTTAAAAGAGTACTAATACTTTAATTTCAGAGTTTTGATATCCATTTCAAAGTATTGTTGCTTCAAAAATAGAGTTTTTCACCCATTAAACTCGTTTTGGAGTACCATTACTCTGATTTTGGAGTTGGCCATGCACAAGACAATGCGTATAACTCCAGAAATGGAGTAAAATGACGATTTTATTTTCTACGTGTGTAGATGTCCATAGATTCAAATGTTTTTTCCTTTTTCAAGACAAACCGATTTGCTCAAAACGGCAACAGTCGAAATATAGTTTTGTGGCCAATAATCAAACGCTCGTAATATCGTGTCAAGTTGAAGCGCATCCGGCAAATGTGACCTTCCACTGGACATCGGCGTCCGCTAAAGGCACCAAAACATTGCTACCGTTCGAATCTTTGGTAAACCAAACCAAGAGTTCCATCCTGTACACCGTCGACTCGGAATCCGATCTGGGAACTGTGTCCTGCTGGGCAACTAATCAAATTGGTACGCAAATCAAACACTGCGTTTTCCATATTCTCTATGCTGGTAAACAAGACATATTTAACATTTCCATTGGAATATCACTCATTTTCGAAATCCTTCTAGTAAAGCCACATCCACTTAGAAATTGTACACTTTACAATATTAGTCATTCGTCATTCCAAGTTCAATGTATTGCAAAATACGATGATGGATTAGCGTATAACTTCACGATCGAAGTGCAGGATGGCAGAACCTCAAAAGTGAGAAGAAATCAAAACCAACCTGGTTTTAGTCGTTTTAGGCACGTTGGTTTTAGTGTAGTTTTAAAGCAATTTTCGAATAACCTGGTTTTACTTTGGTTTTAACTAAATTTTAGCTCGAACTTGGCTGGGGGTTTTAGATAAACCAAGTCAAAATCAAAATCAAAAATCAAAAACCTCAGTTTGGAGTGGAGAAACACCATGCTTGATCCCAGAAGAATGCTGCTGAAACCCTTATAACCAATAGCCAGGTTTAAAATGACCAACTGGAGATCGTTTTAGTTTAAAGAGAGTTTTTACGACCTAAACCAACACCAGGCTAAAACCAACTTCGCTAAAACGGCTAAAACCAACTTTTCTAAAACGACTAAAACCAACTTTTCTAAAAGGCTAAAACTAACTTTTCTAAAACGGCTAAAACCAACTTTTCTAAAACGGCTAAAACCAACTTTTCTAAAACGGCTAAAACCAACTTTTCTAAAACGGCTAAAACCAACTTTTCTAAAACGGCTAAAACCAGGTTGGTTTTCATTTTCGAATGCAACTATTGTTTCATTAATAGCTAGTAACGGCGTTAACACAGCCAAGTGCTGATTTTCAAGTTACAAAACTTGAACCATCGCAACGATACGTGTTAAAAGTATATGCCACAAATGCTAAAGGAACAAGTGACATAGTTGAAATAATGGCCCAAATGCTCAAACAAAACCAAACCTTGAATGGTAAACTGATGCTAAATTCATATTCATTTAATATTTTTTTGATTCATTTTGAATTGACACTTGCAGTTGGAGATAATGGGAGTGCAATTCCAGAATGGCACATATTAACTGCAATTCTTGCATTCTTATTGGCAGTAGTTGTTGCAACTATTGTCCTACTGAGATATAAAAAACAACAAATTGAACAACAATTGAATCGAAAGTATATCGGCAAACTAGTTGAAATGAAAAAGTAAAAAATAACTAGCTTTACAATGATTTACAATATTTTAGAAATTTCATGGATACTTTGAGTGATGAAGATCAATTATTGTCGCAACAAATTCTTTATCCCGATGAAATTACATACTGCAACTGCAGTAAAAAGAGTAAATAAAATGACAAGATGCTTTCCTGCACACCAAATGTTGATTTTTTTTTAGAAGAACCACATCTACCTCTGTGTTGGAGATATATTTGGCACTGTTGCAACAATAAAAAACAAGAACATCGGGTCTACGATTGTCAAAACCAAGCAAAACTCGTAAGTATTAAATGCGAATATCGATTTACATTCATTTAACTTTTGTTTCGCAGCCAAAACAATGGAAGAAAGTGAAAATTGAAGAAAATCTCGAAACAATTCTTTTGACCAATGTAAAAACCAAAGAAAATACAACGTCCGAGTACAAACAGGAACAACGAAGGCATTCGTGGATGGAAATGAATTTTTAAATTTCTTAATCACTTTTACCAACCGCTTACCAAAAATTCGTGCACAAAACTGAGAAGTGAACTTTTTTGCATTGTACCGAAAGTATATATTGTAGTATCTCATTTTAATCCTCTAGTCGAGCTGAGTCGAAAAATCATTGTTTCGTAGCCAAAAAATGTGCGCAACAATGCAATGTAAATTATTTAAGTGTTTTCTTTTGTTAACAATGGCACGCACTTTTTTGGACTACGAACCAATGATTTTTCGACTCAGCTCGACTAGAAGATTAAAATAAGATACCACAATATATACTTTCAGTACAATGCATAGGTCATTAACCAATGGGAGTTTCGTGCACAAATTGTTAGATAGAGTTTAGCTCGTGATCAATTAATCATTAAAAAAAATTGATGCATTCAAACTTAATTAAAATATAAAAAAAATGCTCGACTGGGTGTGTCATATCCCCACAAAAGTAGATTCTATTGTTAAACTAATGAATTGATCCAACTATGTATGACAACACTAAAAAGAAAAAGAAAATTTTGATGCAAAATTATCAATACCCACAACAAGCAGCCTTTAGAATTGAATCACCTAGATACAGAATTACTAAAGAAACAACAATAACAACAACGTCCAAGTGCAAATCAAACCCAATTTCCTGAATAATGGCAAAACAAAACAATGTTGCAATAAGAATGTTTGCATTTTATGGGTTCAAAAAATTGTGTGTATTTTCTCAATGTTAGTGAGTAGTGGACTTTGCACTTGGCATTTGGTAATTTGTTTTCTCAAGTTCTCCGAACAGCCGGTTGGAACTACCGTAAGAGTTGAAACATTCAAGCAGTACACAGTACCCGGCCTTATGCTTTGTCCAGCCACTTTCAAAACGACTTACGACTTGCAAACACAATTCGATAAACATTGCCAAGAAAATGAAGCGTGTAAGTCTTTGAGCAACCACAATCAGCAACATTTTGAGTTCAAAGACATGAATATTTCTCTCATGGATTTGTGGCAACCAAAAACAAACATGACAATCAGCACACGCGCTGTGGTAAGTTCCAAAGTACAAGACCTAGCAGAGCCACTCGAAATTCAAAGTTTAATTCGTTCAATTTCAGTTAGAGAAATTAACTTAGTTGACGTAACTGCCGAGTTGACTTAAACTTATCACATCTGACGTTTTGGATGTCATAGTTATGGCAAATGACTTGTTTAAGATAATTAATCTCTGTTAAGTTGCGTTCAATATTGCCTGAATAAAATTCTTAAGTGTATAGTTGACTTAAAGTGGCAGGATATGATGTATTTGACGTCATATTCATCTGAAACCTCCTACTTTAAGCCTAGTACACACAGGCCGATTCCGTACACGGAATGGCACAGGAAATCAAAATCTGATAATTCCTATTTTTGTGGTACACAAAAATTTTTCCTTGTGAGGAAATGTTCCATAGCTGGAAAAATCATTCTTTTTGCAGATAACGTCCACGGAAAACCACCTATTGTTTCCATGCATGAAATCTTTCCAACTACCCATAATTCATGTGGTTTAGGCAACCGGTTAAAAATAAAGATAACCACAGATCACCTGGTTATCTTAAGCAGCCATTTGCTAAAAAATATTTCAGACAGTCGTCATTTGTAATATGACATCATCCAACAAACCGTGTGTACCACATTATTCCCAGTAGGAATTTTGCTTGTAAAATCATGCATTATTTAAAATTCCGTTGATGATTGTCACATGGAAAATTCAGACTGGCTGAAAATTTTGAGTCTGAATTGGTGCGGGTACTAGGCTTTACAAATCTTTACTTAAGATATACGAATTGGTGTCTTAAGTAAAGATGTCTAAGTTAATTTCTCTAAATGAAATTGAACGCACCTATTGGATGAGTCAATATAGTGCTGTGGTGCAGGATGTCGCACGCCAACAAAAATCGATACCCTTCACATTTTGACTAGACAGTTTGCGATTTCTCGTACCAGACAAAAAATTACTTGTCAAATAATTTGGTACGCATACATTAGCTGGTCTTAGATATGCAATGGAACTATGTTGGTAAATCGTGGGTCTATTGGATCGAAATCACAAACATTTCGGACTTGCCGGTAAGACACCGAACAAACAAAGCTTTGTCATTTTGTCATTTTGACACATTTTCACTATTGTGACTCATTCAGGTCAATTTGTATACATCAACTTGGCCCGATGTCATGTTTATTAGCGTAGAATTTATTCAGAAAAACTATTACAACGATTTGGAAATATCACCCACTACACTCATAGAAAAAAGTCGTCATTTTACTCCATTTCTGGAGTTATGCATTGTCCTGTGGCCAACTCCATAATCAGAGTAATGATAATCCATAACGAGAGTTTGGTGTGTGAAAACTACATTTTTGAAGTAACAGTACTTTGAAATGGAATATGAAAACTCTGAAATTGAAGTATTATTACTCTTTTAAATGTGAGAGTTGGCCCTAGGACAAAATGGAGTAAAATGAAAACATTTTTTCTACGAGTGTATAGTAAACGAGTTATTAACCTTTATCTTTCAAATAAATATTCTAAATATTCTTAAATTAAACAGTACAAATACTTAAACACGACTTATGTCATCCGTGCAGTACGGAAAAAGAATTATTTCAGTGTACTAACAAATGGGTCAAGAAGAACTTAGAAATTCCCAGCATCAAATGCAGGTTAGAACCCAAATTTATTAATATTATATTTTCACAACTCACAACTCAGGTGCCTTATATCAACAACTCGAGTTTGAACCTTTGCAATTCAATGATTCAAGTGGAAAAAATCGAAAACAAAATGCTGCAACTGCAATTTTCGTCCGACAACCTCGTCGTCAACAACAATAGGTGCGTTCAATTTGATTTAGATAAATTAACTTAATTGACTTAACTGCTAAGTTGACTTAAACTCATTATATGTGACGTTTTTGACGTCATAGTTATTGCAAATGACTCGCTTAAGGTAATTAATCTCACTTAAGTTGCGTTAAATATTGCCTGAATAAAATTCTTAAGTGCGTAGTTGACTTAAAGTGGCAGGATGTGATGTAGTTGACGTCATATCCATCTAAAACCTCCTACTTTAGACATCTTTACTTAAGTTACCCAATTCGTATCTTAAGTAAAGATGTCTAAAGTAGGAGGTTTTAGATGGATATGACGTCAAATACATCATATCCTGTCATTTTAAGTCAATTACACACTTAAGAATTTTATTCAGGCAATATTGAACGCAGCATAACCAACATTTGGAAAATATTTTTTATAGACATCAGAAATTGTTGTTTAGACATTTTCTTGTTTCGTGGGGTGTCAAGCCTATACGACGGTTCGGCTAGCAATATCCGCTTTCCGCCGTTAGATGGCCGCATTAAAATTTGAAATCAACATGGTCGGAGTAAATACAGACAGGCCATCCCTTGACAACTGTGTGTGTTTAATACAATAAGTTTAATTTTAATTATCTGATCAGTCTAACAGCAAAATAACCCAAAAGTGCAGCAACGGGCCACCAGTCTTGTATTCTACATCACAAAAGCTAAGAAAATAAAATTCAATTATAACTAAAAGTTGTTGAGATAAAAAAATATAAATTAACTCAATATTTCGCCTTCGCCACTAGATGCAATATGACAAGTAAATTAATTTTACTTCAAACACCGGCTATGTTATTTATACAACATCAAATTACTTTTTCCATGACAACAACGCCCAAAACACAATTAGTTTAACATGACAATTGAAAATGGTACAACATGTTTTCGCTCTTATGTTACAAAACAACATTTATCTATCATATTCCTAGCTTCCATTCCGTTCCAGCGATGTATTACCCAAACTCAACGCCTCGACTCAGAATGTATCCGCGCCGATTCAAAATTCAAATTGACAAAAGAAGTCAAAAATCGAGTCCACGTACAAAAGCGTACAAAATCGCTTGGCTCACGTGTTTAGCGACGAGTTTCGTCCTCTGTTCTTGGCAAGTGGCAGTGTGCGTCCACACTTATTTTGCCCAACCGGTCGCAACCAACGTCGTGATTAATACAATGGCACATTACAAAACTCCAGGGATCACGATCTGTCCGGCAGGTTACGATATTGGATACGATTTTGAGTCGCAATTCAACCGATTGTGTCGGGAAAACCATTTGTGCAACGCTTCGAGCGAACAACAATATCTGCTCTTCGACAAACTCAACATGAGTATCTGGAAGATGTGGGACCCCAATTCCGGAGCAATATTCAAGAGCAACGTCAGAGTGAGTCATGCTTAGTTCCCACTTGGCAGAAATTCCGACAGAAAATTTTCTGCTGCAGAAAATCTTGAGTGTAGAAAGCAGCAGTGTTTACAAATTGCCTTTCTTAGCTGGCATCCATTTTTAAATTCTTCTTTTCTGCACTTTTTTGCCCAATTTTCAGTCCGCAGGTGGGAACCAACTACAGAAAAACATACTTTTCTGCTCAGCAGAAAATTTTCCGTCGAAATTTCTGCCAAGTGGGAACTAAGCATTTATGTGGCTCTAAATTTACTTTTCTTTACTTTTCAATTAATTCCAGTGTTATTACGCGGTAAATTCAACACTGTGCGAGTCCCACGATTGGCTGCATCGTGGATACGTCGATACAATTGCCGGACGATGCCGCACTTTCCGCACAGGTAACATAACTAGAGCCCGGATAAATGCATTAAGGCATATGTTTTATTTTTTGCATATTTTGACAAATTTGATCAAAAATGCAAAAAAGCCAAATATAACCAAAAAAGTGAAAAAATGCAAAAAATGAATAATTTCAATGCATAAATGTACTTTTTCCGTCGAAAACGTATACCTTGAACGCATTCATCAAATTTGATAACGGCAAATTTGGATAACTTTTGAGAATTCTACAAATTCCATCAAATTAACAATTTTTGTGATTATCAAAAACTTTTGGATAATATTTCACCGAATAAAAAAATTTTTAAATAATATATTTCACCGAATAAAAAATTTTTGGATAATATTTCATCAAATTCAAGATTTAATTTTGCATTTCTTTCCTTCCTAATTAGGTTTAGAATGGCATCTATCTGGAAAAGCGTGGATCTGGTGGTTGGACATATCAAACATTTCTCAGTCAGCCATTAAACCATTCATTGTAAAAATTATATTTTAACATTGTATAATATAATGTATGTTAATTCCATTTCTCACGCAGACCGAGTTATATTCATCGGAAACCATCGACACTTTATTTATTGGAAAATCCTTCATAAACATCAACGAATATAACGAAATGGAAATATCAATCACAGAAGTAACGAAACTAAAAAAAAATCTTTTTCTCACTTCTTCCAATAATTTATTTCTATTTCAGTTTAACTATTTAAACACGACTCGCAACCGTTGCAATACCAAAGACCAACAAATCCAATGCAGCAACACGTGGTTCAACCAATCCCTGCACAGGAACGCAAACTGTAGATGGCCGTTCATGGAATCCGAATTACCAATGTGTAATTCGATGATCGAAGTGAACAAAGTGCGCGATACAATCGTCAAACTTTACTTTTCGATGAATGACAACAAATGCGAACGGCCTTGCTACCTCACCAAATATTCCATGAAACAATCCAAAGGCGTAGCATTGAAAAACGGCGTTGGAAAAACCACCATCATCACCATCATAGGCAAGCAAAACACCAAACAAGTTGTTACTGAATTCTTCTCCTACCCTTTGAGCGCGCTCATCTCAGACTTGGGCGGCAGCATCGGCTTTTTCCTCGGCTTTTCTTTGCTTTCCTGCTTGACATCTCTTCTGGAAACATTGAAAAATATACTCCCATCTAAAGTCACAAATTTCAAACAATAAATCTAGATTTTCACTTTTTAATAAAACATATTGTTGGTGTGCATTCAATAGATGCGTTTAATCCTGAAAAGGAAAAGTCACTTCTCCTTATCTGCCTGATGGAAAAGTGACTTCTCAATGAACACACTTAAAGTGTTCGTGCATTTTCATTTTCATTTGTAATTTTATTGTTTCAACTGTGGAATAAAAATTAGATTTCGTTGATAAAATTGTCTATATTCCATCTTGGCTAATATATTTTAAGAGAATCTGCTAGAAAATAGATAAAATTTGTGAAAAATGACGACGAATCGGGTACGGACCTGACCGAACATCAGGCCGACGTAGGTGCACGTTCCGCGGCCACGATGTTAGGTGATGTCCGTGCCCGATTTGTCGTCATTTTATGCAACTCTTACCTATTTTCATGCTCATTTCTCAAAGGATCGTTAGGATGTTGTTGAATGAAGTCCCCACCTACAAAATTAGCAGAATTTATTCGCTAAAACTTCAGTTTGGAGTCGAGAAACATCAACGATCTAATCGTTTCCAAAATGAATGCCACTATAGCTTTTGTTTGTGAGCACTGCGCATGTGCAGTAAAAAGAAGTGACTTCTATAAGGCAAAGAAAAAGAAGTGAGTTGTGTTTGCCTTTTCTCTGAAGTCACTTAAGTCACTTCTATAAGGCAAATAAGTGACTTTTCTTTTCAGGATTGAATGCACCTAATATCAATAAGTCATTTTGACTTATTTGCCTTTTTTGACTTATCAAAACAGGAAGTGATGTTTTTACATCAAATCTTGATAAGTGAAATTTATAAAAAGCAAAAAAGTCAAATAATAAAAAGTCATCTTTTAGTGACTTATAGAAGTGACTTCTGTTAAGGTGCACATGCGGAGTTATGCTGCTTAGATTTAATCCAAAGTAAGGTTTTAGCAAATAAAACCTGCCATTTTTGTAGATGGGAACATCATTAAACAACATCCTATAACGACTCCATGAGAAATCAGCATAGAAATAGGTAAGAGTTACAAAAAATGACAAACATCAGCAAACATCGTGATATACCGACAAAAACCGTCAAAATGGTTCGTCGTCATTTTTCGTAACTCTTTCCCATTTTTATGCTGATGATTTGTTTGTTTTTCACCAAGTACCGTAGTTATGAGAACATTAAAGCCATTTATTTCCAACTTTATTTTCAATGTATTCTCGTGTTGTTTTCTAATTTAAACACACTGTATGAAATAGAGAAAACCAAAAGGAAACTGACGGAAATACAAGCATATCCTAAGAGCGCCTACTTCTGCCCACGACCGTGTGTTGTCACCACATACACATTGGACGTAATTCTAAATGACTATCCAAGCACCCACATTAACCTGATGATGAAAACAAATACAAGAATATCTGTTTCCGAATATTTCACTTATCCAATCTCGCAATTGGTGTCTGATGTCGGCGGGAATTGAACATTGGAGTTTTTCTCAGCATTTCAAATTTGTCCGCAAACTTATACAATATTTTACCACTCATTTCTTCGCATAAACTTCTTCTAAGAAGCATATAGCTATTAAATGATACTGTAGACAATAAAAATAAAATAATAAAACGCACAAATACATTAATGGAATTAACAGCTTATACTAGTAAAAAACCCATTGGGGTCCATTTAATGGATGGCATGACACATGACACCGCGTGATGCATTTACAAGAATGTTCTTATCAATTAATCATCTCATTAGGGAAAAAAGACATTTACCATTGAGGGAAAACTCCTCCCACACTGCGATAATTGACGTAGTGATCAATTCCAGCACTACTGGACATCACGCCCGAGCAGCAAACATCGGGAATACAGTAGAAACTGCGTTTCAATTAATGCCGAATGCAGCATTTTGTTTTTACTTGGCCGTTGCGTTATTGATCTGAACGCTTTGACGGTCGGTTTACTTGGCAGCCTCGGCAGTTGAGCGGCTTTTGTGACGATTTAACTGACTAGAATGCAGTCCCAACCAACGCGTATAGGATGCTTGCACGCGAATAAGAAGAAATGTATTTCCTGCATTCACTCGGTATTGCGGATGACATCGGTGGTGGTGAGCGGAGCTCTGTGCGTTTGGCAATTGACAATTTGTTTCCAAATCTACTTGGCACAGCCGGTTGGAACGCGGACGAAAGTCGAGACCTTCAACAACTACACGTTACCTGGCCTTACAGTTTGTCCGATTAATTTGGGAACCACTTACGACTTTTATTCGGAATTTAAAAACATTGTTCTCAAAGCCGCGAGTGTAATGAATCGAGCGAAGAAAAGCAACTGCATTTCGCCTTTAATCGCTTGAACATTACTCTTTTGGATCTGTGGCAACCGAAGACCAACATGACAAAAATCACAGAAAAGGATGTAAGTACCGAGTACTCACACACTAATTTGAATTGGTGACCTTTCATCGGGCGTCAGTAAATCGGGTCTAATTAATCGGGCGTCAAATGAACGGACCGACATTTCAATTGAACAGCCCATCACATAAACCAAACAGTTCAATTTTCACCCAGTTAATTGTCTGCCCTTTAGTTTTAGTTTGATGCACGTCTAAATGTCGTACCGGTGAAACGTCTTTCCGGTTATTTGTCCGCGTTTAAATGACGCCCGATAAAAGGTCGTAATATCCTCTAATTGGATAGTTCACATTGGTGTTCACACTACCACTCATTGGTCACTTCCGGGTGCCTAGCGCCCCCTTGTATATTTTAGTGTAATAAATCAGTTCAACCTTAACCCTCGTGCTGACCTCATGTCAGCTCATTTGGACTCATTATTTTGGATTTGAATACACTCTAGTAACGTAACGCAAGATGGCTGCGCAATGCATTTTGCGTTTACAATCATTTACTTTAAAATTGATTTTAAAGTAGGAAGTAACGTAACTTAAGAAATTACGGTAACCACTATTTCTCGCATGAAAAACGAGACGGAATAATTGATCACTTTCAAAAACTTCTAATTTCTAATACGTGCCATTACTTTGAAACAAAATAAAAGTTTTTTTATACAGTTTCGTGAGATAAAGTTTATCTCGATATTTCAGTGTCTCTACGCTGTCAACTGGACAAACTGCAATAGACCAGACTGGTTGCAACAAACTTTTCTCAATACGACCGCCGGTCCATGTCAAATTTTCAAAACGAGTAAATATTTAATTCTTTGTCTTTGTGTCATCTACATTCTATCTATTACCATCTATCACCATTCTACCCTAGACCTAGAATGGCATTTTTATGGAAAGTCATGGACGTTTGAGATTAGATTTAAAAACGTTTCACACTTGCCACAAGAAGCTTTGGCGGTACTTATTATCTTATATCAATAAAAATAAAAATAAAAATAAAAATAAAAATAAAAATAAAAATAAAAATAGAAATGATTGATTGTAGATCGATTTGTTTACTTCAACAACGCCCAACATTATGTTCACAAGGAAAGCGGTCATTCTGCGTGACGCGCAGACCGATTTAGAATTAACGAGCACTAAAGTATACACTCACGAAACAAGAACATGTCTAAACAACATTCTTCAACATCCGAAATGTTGATTCAGTATAAGAATGTCTTTTTTAATCAACATTTTTTCAACATTCAAACAAAACACTAAACATTAAACGAATCTTGCACCGATATTTCCACTATTTGATCGTTGTATCAATAAAGGCTCATTCACAATGGACGCAAGCGCGTTCACAATGAGCCAAAATTTTGCATGCAAACTGTACGCACGTTGGTTGCATGCGTAGTTTGCATACAAAAGCTATACTTCAATAATTTGAAGTATTGAGAGCTTTTTCATACGTGAAATGTGACGTATGATGCATAGCCAATCAAAACGATTCTCTTATGATTTCTCCCAGCCAATCACAGCCTTCGAATCACTTGTTGAGCCATTTTGCATTACTTCCTAGTGACTGAGCATGCTCAGTGGACTTAAAATATGATAACTATGTTCACAATGATGTAAACAACTTTCGTACGAAAAAAAAACAAACGAGTCAATTGTTGCATGCAACAATTGACTCGTTGCATGAAAGCTACGCATGCATTGTGAACCAGGCTTAATAAACATTCAATCGATGTAGTATTAATATTTTGATACAACAATCAAACAGTGGAATTATTGGTTGTTGATATGCAATATTCGTTTAATGTTAAATCAACATCTTGTTACGTTTGAATGTTGAAAAAATGTTGACAAAAAAAAACATTCTAATATTGACTCAACATTTCTAATGTTTTTTTCTGAATGTCGTTTAGACATTTTCTTGTTTCGTCTAGCAATACGAGTAAACTAAAAGACGATCAACTTCCTTCTAATATTTCTTTTTTTTCCATTAAATTAGTTCGAGTACTTAAACACGACTCATGAGCCCTGCACTACGAAAGAACAAGAAATTCAATGTATTAACAAATGGGTTGCGGAAAACGTTCAAACGCCGGACATCAAATGCAGGTCAATTACTCAATTACTTAATTAATTAGTTAACCCTCAGAAGCCTATCCTATGGGACAATTGACACAGGCAATAGTTCTGAATACAAATTTTTTTCATAAAATTTTTCAAAAAATCTGAAATTTTCAGCAATTGGAGCTGTTGAAAAAGTGGTTTTACATACACTCAATTTATTTGCTAATTTTCAGACTTATAAAGAGAAAATATGAGCCCCTTAAAATATCAGCTTAAAATGTTTGCTGTTTTCACTGCATTTTTTCTCTTTAGTGAGAGCCTTTTTAAAATGCAACACCACCTATATGCAAAGTAGAGAATAAACAAAGCACATGTCGGCACATGTTCAGTTCACATTTCATATCAATTGCAATTAATTGCACTAATTGGAATTAAAATTAAGTTAATATACACAATTATTATAAATAAATGATTAAACACTTTGCATGCTGTTCAAATGTTCACATTTTGACCGAGTGTCTTGATTTTTACAATCGGTGACACCTAGCGTCAGTTTTAAAAACCATGGAAACCATGGTAACAGCACTAAAGCGCTTCAACTCAAGAGTATATAAAACATGTCAATTGACACCACTAATAGGTCTTTGCGTTGACCCAAAATGTTAGGCTCTGAGGGTTAATTAGTTAATTAATAAATATTTAAAATTTTCAAGATGGTTTTTCATGAACTCGACGTTACCACCTTGCAATTCCATGTTCCGAGTGAGAGAAGTCAGGGAGCGAATCGAGCAAATCCAATTTTCACGTCACCAGATCGACTGCAGGCGAGCGTGTTCCGACACGAAATACGCATTAACTGTGACCGTTAGTCATATTATCAAACCAGAGAATGAAACCAACATTGCTATAACCATGAAAACAAACACTCGACTAATTATTAGCGAATATTTCATTTACACCTTCTCATCTTTGGTTTCCGATGTCGGCGGCAGCATCGGCCTCTTCCTCGGCATTTCCCTACTTTCGTCTATACAATTTGTCCGTAAAAAACTGTTGGAAATGTGCAACAAACATATTTCCCAACCAGCAATCTAGCATTTAACATTTTTTAATTTATTTTAAGATTTAAAATCTCTCAATATAATGAGATCATTTGTCAGATTTCCTTAAAGGGTTTACGACATCAAAAAATATTACGACTGAATAATGTTTGCCATTTCTTAAAATGACTGAAATGATCTTTTTTTTTTTAAAGTTATCGGAACACGTTTAAAAGGGTCGGACTAATCGTCAGGCGTTTGCGTCAGGCGTCAGGCGTTTGCGTCAGGCGTCAGGCGTCCAGGAGGGGTTAGTCGTCGTGGTTAGGCATTAGGTTAGGTTAACCTAACCTAACCTAACCTAACCTAACCTGGACACCTGACGCCTGACGCAAACGCCTGACGATTAGCCAGACCCGTTTAAAAAAATCATTTTGTATCCCAAACAACTCGTTTGAGTTTGGTGAGAGACATTGTTGGCCGCTGCTGTGGCAGGGCGCTGTTTCTGATATCACAGCTAGTATTCACCATGTTAAATGAATGGAGTTTACATCACAACTGGTAATAATAGCGAAATTCTCAATTTCGTCCTGCTTTTATCTCTCACTTTTTCACAACTTCAGCATTGGGTTTTAAACCGGAAAATATTTTTCAAAAATCTCTGAAAAATTATTCAAAGGATTTACGACCTCACAGTTTTTATTGTTCCATTAGATCAAGCATCATTTAAAACCCCCTAAAAGTATTTGTCGTGTCTAAATTTATTTTTTACTTTACGACATCAACAAAATGAGCAGACGACAGCATCAGAAAAAACGCGAGAGAAATTCGATAATGCACGAGACTTGTTTCGTCACACAGGGTACCCAAAATAAAAATGGCTGGCAACAATGAAACAGCCAGAAGTTCTACGATGTTGTCTGCATTATAGAATCGGTCCCGCTTTTCTCTCGCGTTTTTTCTGATGCTCATTTTCTTGATGTCGTAAGTAAATTTAGACATAATAACATTTTTTAAAAATTTTTGTGGATTACTTTTAGGGGATTTAAACGATGCTTGATCTAATGGAACAATAAAAACTGTGATGTCGTAAACCCTTTAAAAGTTTTAAACGATGCTTGATCTAATGGAAGAATAAACTGTGATGTCATGTCATAAACCTTTTAAGAGTTTTAAACGATGCTTCATCTAATGGAACAATAAACTGTGATGCCGTAAACCCTTTAAGAGTTTAAAACGATGCTTGATCTACTGGAACAATAAAAACTGTGATGTCGTAAACCCTTAAAAAATGTTTCTTTTTCTTGCCATTACATTTTGAGGCATTGCTCGTTAAATATACATTTAAAATAGAAATATTTACCTCGTAATACCCCGCCTGCCTATCTGCTATAAAATTTTAAGTCCGAGGTTGTAGAAAGTTGTAGAAATCGAATAAAAACACACTTATTTCACTTTGAGCAAAATTGAGCTATTCGATCGTCACTTTTATGTAAACATTTACGGTATAGGCAACCAGTATAGTAACCTATAGCATTGGTCCTCGAATAATAAACACACACCAAACTAAATACCTCAATAGAATTAATTAATTCTCTTACCGTTTCTCATCTCGAAGAGAAGCCAACTTAAAGATTTAAATTCCTAAACAAAAGAATAATAATGTAATTCAACAGCATTACAATGGATGTGACATTAAACCCTTCCTCCATTATAATCACAAACACAGGTTGATAAAATAAAATTAGAAACTTTTAATTTCTCCATTACTATTATATACAGACCCGTCAATTTTAACTCTGCTTTTCTGCCCAACGAAAGAAGACCATAATGCTTATAGTTCCCACTTGGCAGAAATTCCGGCAGAAAATTTTCTGCTGCAGAAAATTTTGAGTGCAGAAAAGTATGTGGACTGAAAAGTGGGCAAAAAAATGCAGAAAAGTAGAATTTAAAAATGGATGCCAGCTAAGGAAGGCAATTTATAAACACTGCTGCTTTCTACACTCAAAAGGTGGGAACCAACTACAGAAAAAACATACTTT
>JH431830.1:202346-214952 GCA_000239455.1 Strigamia maritima
ACAAATTGCCTTTCTTAGCTGGCATCCATTTTTAAATTCTACTTTTCTGCACTTTTTGCCCAATTTTCAGTCCGCAGGTGGGAACCAACTACAGAAAAACATACTTTTCTGCTCAGCAGAAAATTTTCTGTCGGAATTTCTGCCAAGTGGGAACCAAGCAGAACATACATTTCTCTGCACTCAAAATTTTCTGCAGCTGAAAATTTTCTGTCCGAGTTTCTGCCAAGTGGGAACCAGCATTATATCTCGGTATTTCCCTACTTCGAATGACGTGTACGACCATGTAGTAGCCACTTGCGCCGGTCAACCCTATTCTCCGGAAAAATAAAGTGTGCAATCGGCCTCACCCACCCATTAACGAAAAGACAAAGATATCGATACAGTAGCCGAATTATAGTACTGTTCATCTTATCATTTTATTTTATTTCCATTCTATCAATAAACAAGCTCGCAATCGCATGTTGTTTCCCACATTAAAATTGCATAAAGACGCACAATCTGCAAATAGATTTATGTGACGACACCTTAATCACCTGAACGAGAAAAAAAAATCACGACATCACAAATTGATTCATTTTCCCCATTAATAAATCGTGTTCTCTATACTCATTCATCCTAACATGCAACAGTCCTTGACCAACGCAGTTCAAGTTCCAACAGCAAAAATAGCAAAAATAGCAAAAATAGCAAAATACACTTTAAAGGTAAAAAAATTGAAATGTACCATTTAAATAATTCGTACTGTCTATTTCCCCGAACGACTCGTAGCTATAATTTCTATTTCCAGTCCACTTTACCTAGTAAGGTGAGGTCAGCCCGCCGCAGGCGTTAGGCTAAGTCATGAACTGGAATTTGAAATTCGTTCGAGGAAATAGCCTTGGCATAAATAATTATTAGAATTATTTCGAGAAAATGAGCGACAGACGAACGAAGGTAATAGTCATTCATCCGCCCACGCCGGTACCTCATCGCCGCATTGCAAATCCGAATCCTTCAAAAGCAAAACCTCAGCTTCAGCACACAATCATCAATAAAAAGCGATGCATTGTATTAATACAGAAAACACTGTGGCTTACATCGGTGCTAGTGAGCGGCGTCCTGTGCGTTTGGCACGTGGCAATTTGCTTAGACAAGTTATTAGCTCAGCCAATCGGGACTAAAGTCAAAGTTGAAAAGTTCATCCACTACACATTACCCGCCCTTACAGTGTGTCCAGCCACTTACGAAATGTCTTACGACTTTTCGCAACAATTCCACAAATATTGTCAATTAGATGCTTCGTGCAACGTTGCGACTGATGAAAAGCGTCGACATTTGTCTTTCAACGAGATCAACGTCACTCTTTTGGATTTGTGGGAGCCAGAAACCAACTTGAGCATCGCCACGCAAGCCAGGGTGAGTGAGATAAGGATGATGGCACATTGTTACGTATAATTATTTGATTTTAGTGTTTTTACGCGGTCAATTCGACAAAATGTAATTCGAGCGATTGGATAGAGCACAGTCGTGTCAATACAATTGCCGGTCCATGCCACGTTTTCCGCTCGAGTAAATTTACGAACTGATACTATACAATATTCATTCCTGAAAAGGATAAGTCACGTCTCCTTACATTGGCTTTATGAAAAAATGACTTCTCAATGAACACACTTTAAAATTGCTCATGCGCATGCAGCTTTGTTCGTTCGTACCAAAATGGCTACCGATTTGTGTTTGATCGAACAAAAACAATTTACTAACCTGATCTTTGCCTAAGTAAGCAATATTAGCAATTTGTGTTTCTTCTTCATTTGACTAAACGGTACAATAGAGTGACTGGTGATTCTGGGGAGACCATTAAAAACAAGTGACTTCTCACTTCTGTAAGGCAAAGAAGTAATGCTTAGTTCCCACTTGGCAGAAATTTCGGCAGAAAATTTTCTGCTGCAGAAAATTTTGAGCGCAGAAAAGTATGTGGATTGAAAAGTGGGCAAAAAAATGCAGAAAAGTAGAATTTAAAAATGGATGCCAGCTAAGGAAGGCAATTTATAAACACGGCTGCTTTCTACACTCAAAATTTTCTGCCGGAGTTTCTGCCAAGTGGGAACTAAGCATTAGTTTTATTTGCCTTTTCTCTAATGTCACTTTAGTCACTTCTATAAAGCAACTATGATGTAATTTACATCATACTTGCCTTACAAAAGACCTTTAAGGCAAATAAGTGACTTTTGTTTTCAGGATTGAACGCACCTAATTTAAACATAAACTCTATCTAACAATTCGTGCACAAAACTCCCATTGGTTAATGGCCTAAAAGTATATATTGTGATATCTTATTTTAATCCTCTAGTCGAGCCGAGTCGAAAAATCATCGTTTCGTGGTCCAAAAATGTGCGTGCCATTGTTAACGAATGAAAACCCTTATAAAATATTTGAAAAAATTATTTACATTTGGGTTTTTCTATTGTTGCGCACATTTTTTGGCTACAAAAGAATGATTTTTCGACTCGGCTCAACTAGAGGATTAAAATAAGATACAGTAAAACCTCCGCGGATGGGACACTCCGCGGACAGGACACCTCTGTGGTCGGGACGATATTGGCTGGACCCGACCCGATCAATCCCGACCAATAGAAATTTACCTCTGCGGACGGGACACCTCTGCGGTCAGGACAGAGGACACCTCGTCCAATCCCGTTCAGTCTAAATGACCTCCGCGGACGGGACAAAACAATAAATTTTGCATAATTATTTTTGAAAAATTAGAAATTTTTAGAATATTTATTTAAAAAAAATGAATTTGTTTGCGAATTTTGAATTTTTGATTTAAAATTTTGAATTTTTAAAAAATTAACTTTGAAACTGACCAATCACAGACTATTACCTCTGCGGATGGGACAAAGGGCTTTCGTCCCGTCTACGGAGGGTCCCTCTGTGGACGGGACACCTCTGCGGACAGGACAAAGTATGGCTGGACCCGAGGTGTCCCGTCCGCGGAGGTTTTACTGTACTGCAATGTATACTTTCGGTACGATGCAAAAAAATCCACTTTTCAGTTTCGTGCACGAATTATTGGATAGAGTTTAGTATTACATTCCTGTGTATATATTTGTCTCTTTCAGACGTGCACTGGCATTTCGTGGGCAAATCGTGGGTGTTTTGGATCGAATTAACAAATATTCAACACTTGCCGATAGTACCGTTCATGGTATAAAATTAAATTAAATAAACTCAAATATAGAAAATGATAAACTCATCAATTCTAGGCCGATGTCCACGAATCAACATTAACCAATATCATGTTTATCGGCCAATCCTTCATTTATCGCAACCAAATTAACGCGTTGGAAATATCAGCCACCAAAGTATATATATTATGATATAAAGATCGAAAAAATTAAAATTTACAATTTCTACTAGTTTGAATACTTGAACACGACTAATAACCCTTGCTACACCCGAGATAAAGAAATTGAGTGCAACAATCAATGGTTCACCAAAAACCTACAAACTCCAGACATCAAGTGCAGGTAAATAATACTCGGTCATATAACGCATTCTAAATACCAACATGTATTACAGTACATGCTGTGCGGTCCGGACATAGCGTCATCCGAACAGCTTTATTGTCCGGACAAATTCTGGCATGCCGTCCCCGGTCCGGACGTAGGACAATCCGTGTCAATGGCACCTCTGGGGGCCTAACGCTCTGCGCACCGGACATATTTCTGGAACCCGTCCTACATCCGGACCGCACAGCAATTTTTAAAAACCGTTTTTCCATTTTTTATAATTATATTTCATAAAATAACTCTTAAGCTGGGTTCTCACTTGCGATTTTTCCGCTTTATCGCGCGAATTCTACGAGAAAAACTGACGTCAAAATAGCGCTATTTTAAAATTAAAAATTTTTCAAGATGTTTCTGCGTTTTCGATGCATGTGGGAACCTAGAAAAATTTTCAATTTTAAAAAAACCGCAATTTTGAGGCAAATTACATTATAAAAAATCGCAAAACGCAATAAAATCGCGCGATTTTACCACAAGTGAGAATCCAGCATGACCAGTTGATTTGGCGCCGATTTGGCGCTTATTTCTGTCTGTTTATCGTTGAATCCGAGCTATGATTTTTATTATTTTGGTTGTTATTAAATATGTTAGCCGGAAGTAGACGTTTTTTGCATCATTTTAATGAAAGCGTTTTTTGATAAACGATAAAATTCGAAAAAGCGTTTTTAAAAATTGAATGCAGCTATTCTGTTGTTTCGTTCGTATAAAATTTGTTCCGTTGTATCATAATAGATGGCCTTTCATCAGCAACTCGACTTTGCCATTTTGCGATTCAATGTTCCAAGTGGAGGAGCTGAAAAATAAAATATTACAACGACAATTTGCGCAAAAGGATACGCAATGCCGACGACCTTGTTCAGTCACCACCTATCTGTTGACCACGACTTATGGCCAAACCCAGTACACGCACAATAAAACCTACGTCACTATAATTCTCAAAACAGACACCCGAGTGATCGTTACCGAATATTTCTCTTATCCATTCTCATCTTTCATCTCCGACGTCGGAGGCAGCGTCGGTTTTTTCCTCGGAATTTCCATTCTTTCCACTTTCAAATTGCTCCTCAATTTTCTCAACAACTTTTATTAATAAAACCTTTTCCATTTCTATATTTCTATTTATATTTCTAAGATCAATAAAAATCTTGACCTTTATTTCGATATTTAGTCGCAGTAAATATTTTACTACATTAATTGCAATTGCCAAACCCACTGACACGCAAACAAAGACATTTCTTCCCAGGAATTGAGGCGTAAACAAAACGTGAGACAGAACAGCTGGACACATTTTTTTTCCATCATTTGTTCATTTTCCAAACCAAAACCGGCGCCATTAAATATCATGCAATTTTCTTACTTACCATCTTTGTCTTTGACTTTGTCTTCATCTTCGTTACCCATCGAATAATCGTCGCATCAAAATAGTCCTAATAGCAAAAATAAGTTATTCGAGTCGTTTTTTTTAAATGATAATTCAAAATATAAACCTACCTCATTTATAATCCGCATCGCCATTTGTATTCGACGCTAACAATCAAACGGCTCCCTAAGCGCATCCGGTTATTCAGTGTTCAACTGCCGCGCGCAAATTCAGAGAATATTTTGTAAATTTTACTCATTTCAGCGGCTCAACTGTAATATAATTCAAATTTCGTATAATCATTATCTCTACGGTTACATTAGTCGAGTGAATTAGCATACTGCACGTTTTGATGTTTTCTAATAATAAAAAATCCTTTCATCCGGGCATCCAACTACACTTTTAAAATGATTTGTATATGCAATGTTACAATGTAATAAAAAAATTAGTTTTAATAAATAAATAAAATATCGTTACAATATTGCTTATTTTTCTGTTGACAATTTTACTAAGGAATTATCCGATATGAAATTATTAATTTCTTCGTAAGGACAAAGGTGTATTGAGACACTGAAGATTCATTCCTTCATCCGAATCAGTATGCTGACATTATAAAAATTAAAAAATAAATAAAAAAATAAATAAACCCTTTTTTACACAAAATACATCATTTTTCCTTTTCCTACCGGTTTCATTTTCGAATTTTCCCACGTCATATGACTCAATAAATTACCTATGCAATATTGATTCAATATTTCATGATCGATATTCGTCTTTAAACATTTAATAGTAACGGGCGGAAACTCCTGATCGGTGTTTGTATGAAAAATAGCTAAAAATCAATAAAATAACAAAAATCACTAAACTATTTAACAATTGTCGTGCACGAAACTCCCATTGGTTAATAACCTATGCATTGTACCGAAAGTGTATATTGTGGTATCTTATTTTAATCCTCTAGTTGATCCGAGTCGAAAAATCATTGTTTCGTAGTCCAAAAATGTGCGTGCCATTGTTAACGAACGAAAACGCTCGTAAAACATTTGAAAAAATTCTTTACATTTGGCTTTTTCTATTGTTGCGCACATTTTTTCGCTACGAAACGATGATTTTTCGACTCGGCTCAACTAGAGGATTAAAATAAGATGCCACAATATATATTTTCAGTTTCATGCACGAGTTGTAGGATAGAGTTTACAGGTATTCCCACTACCAGATTCTTTTCCATTTCGACTCGGAATAACATCCGGGCATTTCTCATCATTTTCACCATCCAACTCTTTTCTATTAAAAAATAAAAATTAATTCAATTCAAAAATCGCCGAATTCAAAAAAACCTTATTTCCATTGGAAAATTCCTCTTTTTATTACTCGTCGCACCGCGACACTTGACGATCCATAAAAGACCAATGGACAGAGATAAAAGCACCACAACGACCCCGCTCAATACCCCCAAGAGTGGAATCGTCGAAAAAATGTCAAAATCTTCAAAATTTAAAAAAAAAAATCAACAAATAAATAAAAACAAATAAACACAAAAAAAACATATTTAACCTTTATTGTCACGTGACAATTTGAGGGTTTCTGCACTCACTTCCGTTACATCGCTTCGACCTTTTGAATTCGAAGCATAAATGTGTAACCGAAGCCTCATACGTGGTCGCAATCCACTCACATAAAACAGAGCTCGAGGACTTAGCAAAGCCGATCTAAGCTGAAACGATCATTAAATGCTTAAGCTCTAAACCTGGCGACATCTATCGGAATATTGTCGTACTTTATTGTTTAAAACATCGAAAATGTCTAAAATAAAGTGCTGAGGCAACCCGCCGTCGTAGCCAGCACGACATTCGACGTAAAATGATGACAAAGTGCGATTGTACACTGTACAATTCGTTACGGGATCGGGAATCTCTAGAAACAAAGCAAAATATCTAAAAATATCATGCGTTACAAGCACAAAAGTCTACTGGAATTGCGTGATTACCAACAGTTACAACGCGATAAATACAAGGTTCGACTTGACTTCCCATTTCGTTCGTTCCCCAGCAATAAAAGTAACCGAAATCATTTTCTGTCCGCGGTATATGCAGAAAGGTACTCCGAGTGTGTTCCGTCGTTGAAGCGTTGTAATTCCTCTTTTCTCCGAACGAGTTATTGAATGCCCAATTAAAGCTGATTTCTTCGGGAAAAGCGTCAAGTTGGCACGAAATTCGTGCTGCCTCGTTCCGAGCCACCCCATAAACCAACTTCTGTCCAGTTTTACAAAAAGGCGAGCCTAAAAATAATAAATAAATAGTAAATCAATAAATTTCTCATTCACAACTCAACTAGATTTAGAACCTACGCCTAATTTGCAGATACAAAGGATTACTTTCGCCTCCTCCTTCTTTATTAATAGCCAAACACGTGTAGGGACCCACGTTATCCCTTTTAACCGACCGAATCACCAACGACAACTTGCTCACGATGATTCCGGCGCTTAAATCGGTCGCGAGATATCGGGAATAAAACTTCCATTTGACCGAATGGACGAACGGATTGGCGAGCACGTGACATTCAAAATAAACATCGTCGCCTTCCAGAATACTTTTATCTTTTAATGATCCGCCCAACTCCAACGTGGCGACCGGAACAACTTTAAGAAAAAAAAGAACAAATTTTAATCAAAATTGTTTTATTTCAGTTTCGATTTATTTTTATTTTACAATAAATATCGAGCGTCCATCCGTCTTCGACGCCGCTGTTGAGTATCAGGGGATTTTCCGCCCGACAAGACAAATATTTTCCATTATCCGAATTAACCGGTCGCAAAGTAAGCACGCTTGTGCTAATATTTGTGTCGATCGAAACGGTATTTCGTGTTGTCTTAAGCCGCTTGTCCCCCATCCACCAGGCGACGACAGGGGGCGGTCTCGAACCACTAGAACGACATTTCAATTCGTAATGTTTCCCCGCTGACAGCGCGCGACGCTCCTCCTGGATTTCCACTTGCAGGGGCTTCACTGCAACGCACCGTGAATAAAAGTCAACAAATACATTGTCCACAACACCTAGGGCGGGATGCACAACCTCCTGGGGCTGTGAAAGAGGATGCTGGACGCCCAAGTCACAGGAACATAAAAAACAGACACAGTAGGGCTATTCAGAAACTGTCGCTAAATGTGTAACATGAGGCTTACGAAGCTTCCCGCGCGCATGTGTAAAATCGCATTTTCACACTTACGCATTTGCACACTTAAGCCACAATTTCTGAATAGCCCTGGTATTGATTTGGGTAGTCTTTAACAGTTGTCGCGGGGTCGGTGCAGCTTCCTACTATCCATTTACTGACAGTACTACCAAAGTACGCTTGACCAAGACTCAACCCGCCAACCACTTGCACTTAACCATGGGCCGCGAGGTCGAAATCACTTAATAATCACCTGCTGCAACCTATACTCCATTCACGGAATCTTGAGCTAAAATTGTCCGTAATCCGTATTCCGTATTCCGTATTCCGTATTCCTCTCCCTCTGTTTGGAAATTAAGGACCAACGTGAGACTTTGTTTCCGTAACAACTGGACCACTCATTATACAGATCAGTTAGGAAAAATTATCCAATGTAGAAGTAACAAATTATAACTCAAGATTCCGTGAATATTTTATAGTCACTAATGTTCGCTCATGGAGGTAGTGGTTGGGGGATGAACACATCGGGCTTCACTGGTGCATTCAATTCCAAAGTGATTATAAAAGCAGAATTAAATCTGATTATAGAGAATCAGTTGAATCTGCTCTAAGCATTGAACGTGTTATTAAGTTTCAGTCTGCGCATGCGCAGTTGCAAACTTAAATATTCTAGGGTCAAGTTCCTCGATCGATCGGAACTAGTTCTTAGTCCAAAATCCATGTCCGGATTGTTGTAGTTTTCTCCTTTCAGTTGCCATTTTAAGTTACTATAAAATAAAATAGTATTGTAATCTAGTAAAAAATATATAAAAAAGCACCGAAATCTCTGACTAAAGTCGATCAATCTCGAATCCAAAATGGCTGCCATAAACAAGATTTCAGCAGCATAAACAACCCTCAACGTGGTTTATGTAAAAGCGGTAAAGCGGTTTATGGGTAAACCGATTGTTGGAAAATGACGTAAAAAAACGTCATTTCCGCCTAGCGAGAATCAAAAGAATCGAGATAAACAGTTTATCCCTTTGGAATTGAATGCACCTAGAAAGGACATGTGCCACAACATGACTGTCTCTACTGACCACTGTTACTCCACCGAGTGGAATTGTCACGACTCGGACCATTAGTCAATGTTTGTTGCAACTTACGGTTCATATTGACGAAAACGCTCCTTTCGGCCGGTTCTGATAGATTATTATTCGACGCTTGACAAGTATAAGTGGCTCGAAAATCCCGTCGGGTAAGAGCTGCAACCGCTAAATCATTACGAACGCCTCCTGCAGGAGTGATGTGATAAGTGTCATCCACCAATACATCATCACGCCACCATAATAAAGCGGGTTCCGGTCTGCCTACAGAATTAAAAAAAGAAAAGAAAAAAAAATTCATTACGGGACATTAATTTATTATAATTCGAAATTTTACCCGTTGACGATTCGCACGACAGGAATAAATGTGATTGCTCATTCAAACTGTTCGTTGTTTCGTTTAATTCGACACCATGTTCGTCGAAAATAATCGGTTGAGCTGGAGGAACTGAAAAGAAGAAAAGAATCCCTCAGGCACTTTAGTTTGAACTTTGAACACTGCGTATCACAGGCAGTGAAGCGAACTTGGAGAATTAAGGGCGAGCTTGAGCTTTTGTTGATATTGAGTTTTTCGTGTTTTTACTCACTTATTACGGTTAGATTGACCGAGAAATATCTGGTTGGTGAACTGCGGAAATCGACTCTGCATCTATAAATTCCCTCGTCGTTCCGCCGCACTTGATGAATGAGTAAATGCGCGGGCTCCTGTTGCGTGTTGAATATCAAACGCTTTTTCAAACTTTTAGTGAGCGCGTGTTCGGCCGACGCTAACGGCTTGTTCCTCACATCCAAACTGCAACAAATGTAATTGACGCCGGCTAAATTCTCGTTAAGACTAAAACAATCTCCACTTATAGAAATACGGAAATGAATCGTATATAACGTAGTATAGTACAAGGAATTTATCAAATCATAACATTTTATTAGGATAACTAGAAAAAGAAGAAATCTTGACTCGAATCTCAAGAATGTGATTTTGGAATTTCAAAATTTCTAGAATTCCAAATCACATTCTGGAGATTCGAGTCGAGATTTCGAGATTTCGAGGCTCTCGAATCTCTCGAACCTCTCGAACCTCTCGAATCTCGAGATTTCGAGTTGCAATCTCTACAACTGTTGGATGGAACGTTCAATTTGAACGCGCCCAAATTATATTTTCAATCTAAAAATCGAGTTTGGGCGTATACTGTATGACGTCATATAGCCAAACTCCATTTTAGATCGAAAATACAATTTGGGTGCCATTTGCATTTTTTGTCCTATGACGTCATACGCCAATAGCCAATCACGTTAGCGTTACGGGACAAAAAGACAGACAGACAGAGACTGGGAAACTATAATAAGCCTTCCCCCAACTTTGACGTCAAAATCGGGTTTCTTTTGTGTGTCTTCTGTATAGGCACCCCACCCCCCTACAAATGGACCAAGATTCCGTCCAAGATTTTCGAACGTATACGCAGGGTTGGGCGTGCTACTGAAGAAAATAGCACCGCTAGTGTTGCGCTAGAAATTTATCAAATAGTGAACCGCCATTGCGCTACCACTACTTAAAAATTTGTAGCGACGCAGCGCTGATGCTGAAAATGATACCTACTTTTCCGCTACTTTTCCACTATTTGCAACGTCAGAGTAATAGAACGTTCCATTGACTCTGGGACGGTGTGCTTGCATAAACGCTATCTGAATGACGTTTGTGTGACGTTTTGCCTAGGTTTGGAAATAGCGAAAAAGTAGTTCAACTTGCACTACTTTTTCGCTATTTAGGGCATAAATATAATTGACGCTACTTTCCGACTTAGCGATGGAAAGTAGCGAAATTTCAGCGCTGCCACAGTAGCGATAGCGCGATGGCGTTTTTTTGCCCAACCCTGCTTGTTTGCGCGTATATACTATAGTTAGCACTCATCGGTGTGTATTCTTTTTAATGTTAATTGTCAAGCAAACCTAATATCGAATTTTTGAAAAAGGACAAAAGTAGCATTTGACCTGGGCAATAAACTGGAATTAAAAAATAATAATTTATACCGTATATACGGTAGTTAGAAAATGCCGATACAAGCCCGACGAATGACTGGGCTGTAGGGTTGCACCGGATATTCGAATTCGGCTTTGGTGTCCGGTAATCCGTCTGGAAATTAAAATATTCGGTATTTGGATATTTGAAAATTTCAATGTTCTGGTTCCGAATATTCGATTCAGAATTGTTCAAAATTTTGACCGAATACAGAATTGGCGAATTTTGCCTAATTTTTTTTTTTTCAAAAAAAAACAAAAATTAGAAAAAATTCGGTATTTGGTTGAAATTTAGTTGTATACAAATAATAATAATAATATTACAAATAAAGTGTCTTTTAATAATAATTTTATTATTTTATTATTTTTTTATAATTTATTTTAAAATTTTTTTAAATTTTTTAAAATTCCGTTTTGAGATCCGGTGTAAATCCGGGATTTTCAGATGAAATAATCCGGTATTCGACCGGTATTCGAAATTTAAATAAATTCAAAATTCGGTGAAATTTGGTATCCGCAATCCGGTGATTTTTGGATCCGGTGCATCCTTACGTGACCTCGTATCGACATTTCCTAACTGCTTAGCACGCTGCATCGCTGCCTCCGATGACAAATTACACGTTTACGAAGAATAAAACCTCGACGAGACGAGAGAGTCTGACGGATGATGATCATTCATTTTCCCCACTAAATGCTCGTACATCAAAAAGGGATAAAAAATAATCTTACCTGTAGAAAGGGCTACCGGACATTTCCCGGTACCAGAAAACCATGTGCGCTTTATCACTGTCACTAGCTGGCGCGATGTTACACGGCAAATGAGCTTCGTGTTCTAAAACAGCTGTCACTGTCACATTGTCTGTTGCCAGAGATTCGTCTGTCAATAGAAACAAATTTATTATTCAAATCTATCGATTCAATTTAAATGATATTTGTTTAAAACCTCATCAAGTATTTATCGAAGCGTACAACCTGTTGGATTTGATTTGGTCGGATCAATAAAGTCATATTTAAAAAAATGCAAAATGGGGGTTTGGTTACTCTTTAATACTGTAATTAACAAGTTTATACTTGAAACTGCATTCATATAATGGTCACGTTTAGTAGTTATCTCGTGGCACTTGTGTGTCTGTGGTAATTAGTGAAGCTGATGGTTATTTCCCTTAGGATTAGGAACCAATTTGGTCAAGATCACTCCTCTTGTCTCTTCCAGTACCAACGCAGCTTTATCTTTTCAAAACACAACAACAATTTTCTTGTATCAAAAAATTCTTCTCAAAACACAAACAAAACAGACATTTCTCTATATTTTATTCACAACACATTTCCATTATCTTAATTGTGTTTTCCTCCTTCAAAATGATTTGGACCAAAAAAAAAACTCGAACTTTAACAAACATTTTTTTATTTGTAAATTTTTTTTTTTTT
>JH431830.1:221752-250500 GCA_000239455.1 Strigamia maritima
AAATAATGAGAAAAACAAACTAAACTCATCCATCATTAAATTTTTATAGAAATGAAATAAAAACACAAAAAAAATAAAAATGTTCCTATTCCTTTATCGCGACACACTAACAGCAACAATAGGCGAGTTCGAAAAGTCATTTAAACAAGTGCAACCACGTTTACACTCGTTTACATTTTAATTCGTGTAAACGTCGTTCAACCGTGTTAAACGAAAACGGCCCATTTTCGTCGTGCAACGGAATTTGGCGTTTAAAGAGTTCTATTTGCCGCCATCTTGAATCTTCGCTTCAAATGTAAAGCCTGGTTCACAATGCATGCGTAGCTTTCATGCAACAATGGACTCATTTGTTTTTTTAGTACGAAAGTTGTTTACATCATTGTGAACATAGTTCTGAACTTAATCACATTTTAAGTCCACTGAGCATGCTCAGTCACTAGGAAGTAGAATGACGTCGCACCTACTGATGCAAAATGACTCAACAAGTGATTCGAAGGCTGTGATTGGCTGGGAGAAATCATAAAAGAATCGTTTTGATTGGCTATGCATCATACGTCACATTTCACTTACGAAAAAGCTTGCATGCAAACTACGCATGCAACCGCATGCAACCGACGTGCGTACAGTTTGCACGCAAAATTTTGGCTCATTGTGAACGCGATTGTGAATGAGCCTTTAGTAGTAACAACGTGCATGATACTAATATTACTTTTGTTGTAAAAGGAAAGCAGGCAAGAATGATGTGCTTGCTAAGAAAAATCTGCTCCCTTCCTCAAGTACAGCTTGTTTATTTTTTACGGCAGCCATGTTTGTGTGAATTGTGTGTAAATTCCAGTGTAAATTCCAGTGTAATTGCGAAAAGTCAGTCGTTTAACGTGACATTTACACTATCAGTTGCACTGGTCGTTCAGTGCAAAATCATTTTCAAACCCGCCTAGTGTAACCACGTTTATTATACTCGTTTAAATGTCAATTTGCACAATGTTTACACGAATTAATTCGTGTAAACATCGTTCAATTGGGTTAAACGGAAACGATTCATTTTCATTGTACAAAAGCACAACGGAAATTGGCGTGTAAAGAGTTCTATTTGCCGCCATCTTAAATCTTCGCTTCAAATCTAAGTATAAGTATAGTAACAACAGATGATCCTTGTTGTAAAAGAAAAGCAGGCATAAACGATATGCTTGCTAAGAAACATGTGCTCCATCGCTCAAGTACATGTACAGCTTGTGCCTTTGTTTATTTATTATGCGGCAGCCATGTTTGTCCTGTAAATTATGTATAAATTCCAGTGTAAATGCATCCATCTTTTTAACTCGAAAACTCAGTTGTGCAACTCGACATTTTACACGATCAGTTGCGCTAGTCGTTTAGTGCAAAATCATTTTCGAACCCGCCTACCGTGAGTGGAAGAAGCAGTTATATGTTATGATCACATGACCAAATTGATGTCCTCTTTCTCCGGCTTTGTTTTCGATTGTTTTTCCGATAGTTTGATCCATGCAGCTCATCACTATAAACGCCTCTCCTCTCTCCTATTTTTCTATTGAGGTTGAAAGGTTGTAGCGAAGAAATCAATTGGAAAAGGAAAATATCTTCGAACTTTGTCATTCTCCGGAAAGAAAAATTTATCAAAATTGGATATTTTACCAAACATCTCTAGATGTTATTGATTTTTTCATCACATTCCGAATTTTTTATTTTTTCGAAACCTAAATATCCAGCTGCCCCTTGGACTTCCCCTTAATGCACCACATACTATAAAACGTGGTGCGCTTCGACGGCTCTTAAAAACCCCTCAATTTTGGCTCTTTTAGAGGAAAAACGTCAGAAAAACTCAAATTGAGATTTGGCATAAAGCGTTTTGCTCATCAAAATACTAAATATTTGAATTTTCTTTTTAAGGATGAAAATGTTAGTGGATTTAAATTGAGTGGCCAGACTCGAAACTTTGATTGCGACACATGCAAAGTGAAGAATATATTTTAATGATTCTATATTCTATTTTGTAACCGTACAATATTTATATATATCTCATTCAATCAATTAAATTGAAATTGTCGCATTTATAGAGCTTATTGATCTTCTCGATATCGATATCGCTGAAATGCTCCCTCTGTCCCATATTAGCAACGCCATTTACATCGTTAGTGTCATCTTTTGGAACTATTGTTGGCTCGAGAGGATCTTTAGCGAATGCAAATGGTCCGTAATGCATGAGTGACGCAATATCGTAAGACATGCTTAACAAATCCAGAATATTCCACGAATGTTTTAAGAAATTCGATTCTTTGCCAGTTTTAATGTTGTCCCATTTGATGTGTATGAAATCGTCGCGATCTGGTCGACTTTGTTCGTGCCAGAAACCAATCGCGTGCATCAATTCGTGTTGCGCGATACCAATGACGACGCAACCTTTGCCTAAATTCAGCTCTTGTTTCCCACCGTGGCGGCCAACGCTCGAACTACAACTAAAATTCAACTAAATTGAATAAATAAACAAATTTAACCATTTTTTTTTCACTTACCCTTTTTTTCCAGGTTGAATATAAATGTAATCAGTTTGATTTTTCTCTCTCGGTACGAATTGCACGCAAGTATGTTTACGATACTGTTCAAAAGCGTCGAAAATCACTTCGCTTTCCGATATTTCTAGAAATCACACTCTTTTGTTATCGTTGAAATCGACTCAGATTTCACATTCTCTCTACTGGAACTGTACTACAAGTATAATATGTACTGTATTCGACTTATTTTACCGAAATCGGGGGAAATTTCGTAAGGAATAACGCCCGTTTCCCACGTCCGAGTCGGTTTCGCTTCCCCCAATCTTTCATCAACGTTCAACTGCAATAGACAAAGGAATACGATACGATACGATTCGATTCGATTCGATTCGATCTATCACAATTCGGCACGAAACTCCCATGCATTGTACTCAAAGTATATATTGTTGTATATTATAAAATATTTATTTGAAAAAATTCTTTACATTTCGCACATTTTTTGGCTAGGAAACGATGATTTTTCGACTCGGCTCGACTAGAGGATTAAAATAAGATGCCACAATATATACTTTCAGTTTCGTGCTGGATAGAATTGAGTTGGAAACTCACTCCAACTAAATCCTGTAAATTGACATTTAAAATATCGCCTTCGAACAGATCTTGAGATTCCAAAAGTTTATTGCTTTCGCTACGAGTAGAAATTTGCAAATTAAGCTTAGAATCTAAATATAAAATAAAATTACACATTCATTTCAAAATGTTTTCTATATTTTCTATATTCAAGTATTTAACTCACTGCCATAATCAGTTATTTCATTTTCCCCAATTGAAACACTACCAATCGTCTAAAAAATAAAAAAAAAAAAAAAAAATAAAAAATAAAAAAATAAAAAAATAAAAAATAAATAAAAATAATAAATACGGAACTTTTTCCATCTCATACCTGTCTATCCGAAGTCATATTGAAACGATACGACCGACACACGCTAAACAGTAGAAAAAGAAGAGAGAATTTCATTTCGCTAGCTGGACAGAACGAGGACGAAAACATTGGAAACGTTGATACCTACTAACCCTTATAAAAGAAAAAAACATCTGCAGCCGCCATTGGATTCAAATTCAAATTCAAATTTAAACGAACAAATTGCGACACGACTGTATCCATTATGTATCCATTATGTATCCATTATGTATCCATTATGTATCCACAATAAAGAAAAGCTGTCAAACGCAGGTGATTCCAACTAAGTGTCTTTATGAAGCGATTGAATTCAACTCATGTTTTAAACAACACTCGTAATACACGTTCAATACACACCTAATAAACATTCTATTTATCAGGGATGAAAGTCTTTCGCATTTGATGTGTCAAATTTGTCAAATGTTCAATAATCCGACACCCTGTGGCGCTCTGGATGTATATCCTCTAGTCCATGTGGAATAAAATTACAATCAACAGCTGATTACATAAATTGGTATTGAATATTTTTCTATTTATTTCTAAGACCCAATATGAAATCATTAAACTTAAACTACTGTAAAAATGTAAAAATACAACTTTATTTTTTATTCAACAATATTTGCTCACCAACCACGTAGACATCAAAGTTGGATTTATTCCCATTGGTTAATCCAAAAAATCATTGTTTCCTAGTCCCAAAATGTGCGTGCCATTCTTCTTACATTTGGCTACAAAACAATGATTTTTCCTGCACGAATTGTTGAATAGAATCATTCTTTTAATTTCTACTTGGTTGGTTAGAATTTCAATACAACGCAACACTAGAATGAATAAATAAATAAAATAAATAAAATAAATAAAATAAATAAAATAAATAAAATAAATAAAATAAATAAAATAAATAAATAAATAAATAAGAAAAAAAATCAGAAAATAAATGAAAGCAGAAATGCAGAATTATCGAAAGGAGAATTTATTTGGAAGGAATCGATACATACAGATCCAGTAAACAAGTAGACAAAACAGATCTTCTTGTTCTTTCTATATATATACGCTATGATAATGAAACATTTTCTTAATGCACGTAGAAAAATCGAATGAGTGCTAAACTTCTTCAATGAATAATATAAAACGAATAAACGCAAAATAATAAAACGAACAAATAAAACCTAATTCGCATTTGCACCGCCCGTCGAATCGGAATTCGTGATCAAATGCCGATTGATTAGTTCGATTAAAGGCATAACGCTGATGCCGCTTTGTTGCAATTCAAACGATAATGGATCAGCTGATGGCAAATCTAAAGAAATGAATAATTTAATTTTTTTTAAATTTTTTTAAAAATTTTTATTAAAAATTTTTTTTACCTGATACGAATACAATATGTCGCGCCGATGTCATTTTCTGGCATTGGATGGCCCTGAGACACGTGACCGTTTGAGTCGTCGTAGCAGGCGTTGCCGCGTCACATTCGTGCGAATCCATTATATGTACGAACTCGCCGTGCTTCACCTTCAGAATGTTAAGCAGTCCCAGCGCCCTGGCGGAACTAGCGGAACTGTGCTCGCGCAAACCACGAGCTTCGCTGCAAATCATTCAACGACCCGAAGGCCGAAACTCACTCGACAGTCCCCGAACAAAACACCGAACAACGACTTACCTCGAGTTTTCAAGCTGTTGAATAATGCGCGCATGAATGCAGAAATTCCACGGGATCTCCAAATCCATTTTCTTCTTTATCAACGAGAAAACGTGAGTCAATATGCCTAAAAACGGAAAAAAAAAAAAAAAAAAAATTTTTAAAGAAAAACAAAAAAAAAACGAAAAAAATAAAATCGTTTCACTACCCGGCGACGCTGTGAAGAGCAATTTGGCATCCGGCACGATGACCCCGCCCTTTTCGAAGATCATGCGGCAACTCTGCGACTGCAGGTCATTCACATTATCGAATAACATGAAATGCGAATTCGGAAGTTGTTTCAGAGACAACAGATCCGGAACCGAGTGCGGTTCACCTTCGGTCGCCGAATGGACAAAAACGTACAACACGACGCCGCGTTCAGCCGCGGCCACGGTGTCCTTGTTGTTCGAACCGTACGGTCGGTGGCCCATCGAGTTGAGATAATCCTGAAAAATAAATCCAAACACCGACCAACTACATATTTATTCGCATTTATTCGCATTTATTCGCATTTATTCGCATTTATACCTTAACGTTGTTGCATTCGCCGACAGAGGCCGCATTGCCGTACACGCAGTACAGAGTATCGACGGTGGGGAGGACCGGCTGCTCGTACACCAACGCCGAAGCGTAGCCGCTCGCTTCCCCCTCTTCGTAGTTACAACAATCTTCGTAGTAAGATGGATTCGGCTCGTACGTAACGGGACACGCGTCCACCTTTCTCTCTTCGTCAACGGGCGGCGCCTCGACCGCGTCGAGGACGGGCAAATCGCCGTACACCGCCGACGCCTGCGAATCAAATACAAAACTAACGATGTACCACCCCCACGGCACGGACTGTGATCTATTTCCATTTTGTGTCGTCACTTCATCGTGGCACCAATCTATTTCGCCAGATCGTCGGGCGAAAAGATTCGTGCTCACCAAATTCTCCCAACAATATATTCGACAGTTTGCGATTTCTCGTACGAGATTTTATTACAAATCTCGTGATTTCATTTTTTGTTCCAACTTTGTCGTGTATGCGACTGCGCAAGTGAAGTCGTATACACGACAATCACAACAATTGTCGTGAAATTCAGCCGCCATTTTCCCTCCGCAAAGTTGCGTCCATTACATTATCTCAGGTTAGTTTTTTAATCAGTTAAACACCTTGCACAAACCACAAGCTTAGGCCCAATACTTAGGCTTAATTTGTAAGTGTCGTATGTAAGGTGTTTCGTGACCAACCGCAAACACCGATACGACATTTTATTAACGAGATTTAAAAAAACGAGATTTTTTTTGAAAAATTTCGTTTTTTTTTTTAAAATCTCGTTTTCAGTTTCGTAGGAGAAATCGCAAACTGTCTATTAGACAGTCTGCGATTTCTCGTACGAGATTTATTATTTCGTTATTGTTAAAAAGATATTGTTAAAAATCTCGTCGCACGTATTCTCGTTCGAAAGGTTTCAAATTGTCGCGCGTAGAATCGCAACAAGTGTCGTCAAATTCTGCCGCCTTTTTCCCTCCGCTTCGACCTCGATTTCGGCAAACTTGTGCCGATTACATTACCTCACGTTGGTTTTTGAATCGGTCAAACACCTCGCACAAACCACGAGTCCAATACTTAGGCTTAATTTGCGATAAGATGTCTAATTCTGCCGATTTAAGCGTCGTTTTAAATCTCGTTTTCGGCCTCGTTCGAGAAATCGCAAACTCTCCATCCAACACACTCGATGGCACTCACCCCGTTCTTGACGGCATCCGGCAAGCTGTCGTACAACGGCTCCTCGTCGACCTCCTCCCGCGCCAACTGCAGCGTGCTCTGACTGTCCTGGCTGTCCCGACTGTCCCGACTGTCGTCGGCGATCTGCGGACTCGGCACCGCCCGCTCCTGCTGCGAAACAATCGCGTTATTCACATCCATGGCACCGCTGCTCCGCCTCGCCATCGCCCGAACCCCGCCGCCGCCGCCGCCGCCGCCGTCGCCGCCGTCCTTCGCCACTTCCTTCAGGTCGTCCGCCAGTTCCTTCAACACCGCACTCAAATCCAAACCGCGAGACGTCAACAACTTGCGCATCTGCATCGGCCCCCCGGCGCACATCTGCGTGAGAGCACCTCCCAAGTGCAACAGCGTGTTCTGCAACTGGCGCTGCTTACTCGAAACCCGCGGCCTCGCCGGCGACGCGCAATGGCGCCGAATACTGCGCTGTAAAGTGTCACTCGCGAACGACTCGTTGTTCGCCACCCGTCGCTCGCCCTCCTTCAAATGTTTGTATTTCACCAGACACCGCCTCAGTTGAGCGTAACACTGACTCGAATCCACCCGGACGGCGCTCTTGCGCTTGACGAACCCCTTGATGCGCCGCGCCAACCCCGCTCTGCTCCGCTTCTTCGCCTTCGCCTTCGCCTTCGCTCGGTTCTCGTCGTTCCCGCACACGGGGGTCGACGTCACGGCCGCGTGGTCGCTCGAGTTGTCCGAGTCCACCTCGTCGGGGGTGATCCGCATCCTCTTGGCGACGTCGACGGCGACGTCGACGTCGACGTCGGGCGAATAAACGCCGTTTTTCTTTCTTTTTTTGCATTTATCCTTCTGGCTGATCCCGTCGAGGATGGTGGACAACTGACGTCGATTCTCGCTCAAAATCGAGTCGATAAACACGTTCGAATGCGTCAACTTGCCCAAAATACTGAACTTGGCCATCTCCACGTCGCGGACACCACCGTCACCCTCTTTCGCCAGCCCGTAGCGTTCCATCAGCTGCCTGAGCGAGCCCTTGAAGTCGAAATATCGGTCCTTAATCACGTCTTTGGTTTCCAAATTCGACTCGGAGATGATGAACAACGTGCTGAAAATATTCTCGACGAGCTGCAGGAACTTGTTGAACTCGCACTTGAGCAGACAGTTCAAGTATTTGTCGGACAGCGACTCCGTGAGCGCGTTGGCGATGCACTTGAGTTGATGAAGTCCGCCGAACTGCGGTTTGGTGCGGTGCAGCTTCTTCTGCAGCATGGCGCGCATGTGTTCGTCCACGGGGATCACTTCGGCCAGCACGCGGTAGAAGTTCTCCAACTCCTCGCTCAGTGTCTCGTAGGTGAGGTCGACGTCGAGGTTCTCTCGCGACGACAGCGGCAACCCGATCTCATCCCTGCGCTGCTCCAACATCTCGCGCATCAAATCGTCGGCAAAATCCAGCACTCCATCTTTGATTTCATTCACCTTTTCGTCGCCCATCTCGATCTGCGCCTCCTGGTTGTAGATAGTGGTGAATGACGATAGTTTCAAAGGGTTCAGAGGATTGAGGCGCCACGCGTTGGCTTCTTCGCTTCTCGGTCTCGTCGTTTCGCCCCAACTCAGCACCGGTAAATCCGTGTACTTTTCCACGACGCGCGGTTCCTTCTCGCGGAATTCGCTCAACGCGTTCGCTACTGTTTGTTCGATTTTTTCCTCGAATTCCTGTTTGATCCGCACTGGCGGCACTTCGGGGAGTTTGAGTCGTGGATCCTGTTTTCGAGGTTGCGGCGCGAGTGCGGGTGCGGGTGCCAGAGTACTTTCGGCAGCGGGAGTGGTTGCTTTGTTCGTGCTCGGACGTCTGGGAAGGTGCGCTGGCGCTTGTTTCGGCAGGCTGTGGAAGAAACGGAAAGTTTAATACACGCTTTACAATTTCTTGTACAATTTCTCGTCAAAATCTCGCGTTAGTGAGAAAAAAATAATAATCGATCGTATCGTCGTGAATCCATGAAAATGTAGTCGATCCGAGTGGGAAAATCCTCGCTTCGTAGTCCAAAAATGCGCGTGCCATTGTTAACGAACGAAAACGCTCGTAAAATATTTGAAAAAATTCTGTACATTTTTGGCTTTTTCTATCGTTGCGCACATTTTTTGGCCACGAAACGATCATTTTTCGATCTATACTTTCGGTACATCGCAAAAAACTTCTTTTCACCTGGGTTGCTGCGGGTTGAGCGTATTTCGCGGCATGTACGTCGTCGAGTTGATGGTTTGGGCTAAAATCTAAAATAAAAAAAAAATAAAAAAAAATAAAAAAAATAAATAAAACGATTCATCATTTGTCACATGAATATAAGAATATAAGAATGATGTGATTTTTGTAACATTCGTCACATTCATTTTCCAACCAGTTGCTTAGTTCCGTTCTACCTTCCATCACCGATTTTATCAAATTTTGTAAATGTAAAAAAGTCGAGTCTTACACTTTTCTTAGTTGAAGTTGTTTGGCTAGTTTGCTTATCAGATACCGTATTTGTCAATGTCAGCTTATTAATGGACGCATTCAAATACGTCTTCATCGCATCGACCGAGTGGATGCTCCCGTACGTCACCGGTTGATGTCCGTCAGTGTCGGTAGCGTCGTTTGCGTTTGTTTGCTGCAAAAACCGTAATCTGTGTGGTTAAAAGCAGCCGCTTCCAGAGTGAGTGAAGTGGAGCGGAATGGAGCGGAGTGGCGTGGCTTGGCGTGGCGTGGCGTGGTTTAGACAGTGAATAATCAATCATTTGCGGGACCCTTCGGACGAAGCAGTGAGCGGTGATAAGAAGAGCGAGGTGTGATAAGCAAAAGCTAACAATTTCACGTAGGAAAACGTAGGTAAACTCGTCCCAAAGAACAATTTGGACAAAAAACGAATCAGCTAACGCAATAATCAGCACCAAGTCCAGCAATTAATTTACGACATCAACAATTTTATGACTGAATAATGTTCACCATCTCTTCGAATGTCCGTCCGAAATGATTTTTATTTATTTCTTAAAATCTCCAGAACACGTTGGTAAGAATCGCGTAAATTCTCGATTTTTCCATTTTAACCCGAAAATATTTTTTCAAAAAAAATATTCGAAAAATCATTTAAGGGTTTTAAACGATGCTCGATCCAATAGGGGCAATAGGGGCAATAGGGGCAATAGGGGCAATAGGGGCAATAGGGGCAATAGGGGCAATAAAAAACGTGATGTCGTAAACCCTTTTCATTTTTCCATCACACCTTCGTGCAGAAATAAATGCGAATTACCTGCTCCACATTCCGCCGGACGATATCCACTGAATTGCTCGTCCGCGTGTCGTCTAAAAACGGAATGGTCGCCTCTACGCATCGCCCGCCCTGAAACTGACCCAAGTTCTCGAAAAAGTTATCTTCCGTCACCGCTTTCTCTTTCTCTTTCTCCCTCTCCCTCTCCATCGCGGCCCCGACCCGACTCTCCAATTCGTCGTCGATATTCTCGTTGTTATCGTCGCCGATCGGACTGAACTGCGTCGGCGAGTAGGGCGTCGAATTCGAGTTCCATCGCGACGTGTTGGGTCGGTTGGCGAGTTCGTTGATCGCCGTACGCGGATCAGGCGCCGGTTTGGGCTTCGCAATGACGGAAATGTGAGTTGGTTTCGGGACTTCGACCATTTTTAAACGGGGATCCAATTTCGGTGTGGGTGCGAGGAGGCGCGACGGAGCAATTTGTTCGTTCGTCGGCAAAAGCGGGGGTCGCTTCGGCTGCAACCGCTCCGGAAGTGGCGGAAACACATTTGAAACGACGGTGAAAGCGGTCGGGTTAATCATCTCGGGGTGGCGAATTTGTAAATCTAAAAAAGAAAAAAAAAATTTTAAATTTAATAAATTTAATAAATTTAATTTTTATTTTATTATTTCTTATTCGACCTATGGCTTGTTTCTGAAACGCTTCAGCTATGGTGCGAAAATTAAACTTGAATCCATTGGGTCTCGGGTCCATAAATCCTTCGTCGAAATTGGTCGCCGTCATCGAACCCTTGGGTGTGACTACCATCGTGTCCAATGCCGATTTCGCGCACGAAAATTTGCCTGAAAGAAAACGTGAAAGAAATCGAATAAAATATCGAAAACGATATAAAATGAATTAATTAAAAGCGGTCGGACAGCAGATTTTTCGAATTAAAATTCTGGTGCTCGGCGAATTTAAAGCGTACAAGTCATTCATGGTCGACGTTATGCAGAAAATAAAAGGTTTTGAAAGCGAAAAAACTAACTATCAACATGCCAAAAAAAAGAGGAAACAATGCGTGAAGAATGCGCCGAGGTTTGAATGAATGACTTCTACAATCCAATTTAAATCGATTGTTTCATACTATTGCGGGCACCCGAAGTATTTGTTGTTTTTGAACTCTGTACAGATTTGCTGTGTTGCCTCAAAACTACGTCTGAAAATTATTTTTGCGAAGCCAACGTAAGAAAATAGTTGAAATTAAAAATCAAAAATCAAAAAGCGACAGGATTATAGGGTTCCACGAGTAGAAAACTCACCGCGCGCTAATGTCAACCGTGATGCGAGCGAGTGCTGTGCCGCAAAAAAACAATGCAGGCTTTTATCTGAATGCTGGGTATTTAAAACACCTGAAAATAAAAATAAAAATTAATATAAATTCAATATTTTATCTTTTTTAGGTTAACCTAAGTATTTCGATTTCGGAGAGACTAAAACACCGTCAACACGGTTCCCGCAATACCAGATAGCGGCCTTAAAGAAAAAAAAAAAATTTTGAAATTTTTGTTGTTTTTTTTCGTTTTTCGTTACTTTTCCTGTTGTTTCCAGATAGGAACACAACTGATCAAATCCGGGAGAGCCATCTTCGCACAACATTTGAAAATACGACAAGTAAAACTGTCCGTTGTGAAATTCTTGCTTGACTGATAATTTACTTATATTTTTCAGGTAACGTTCCTTCATTTCCGTAACGGTAAGTGTAGAAGTCAATTTAATCGATTTACCCCTACAAAAATAATAATAATAATAAAAATAATAATAATAATATAAAAAAAATATAATCATCGAATAAAATTACAACGCAATCGGTTTGAATGCCATCCCGGAAGATATTAATTCAACGTTCGCAATAAATGTGTTGTTATTCTCGATTTGTCCGCTCCATACCGAAACCGAGTTGCGAACGGTAATTACTTTTGGCGTCGTACTTATCGCAGCACTAAAAAAAAAAAATACATAAATAATAAAATAATAAAATAAATAAATAAATAAATAAATAAATTACTTCAATTTAGCAGGCACATTCACAGGCAGCTTCGATTCGACATAACGAAATTCAACGACGCAAACAGGCGAGATCTGGCGCGGCCTTTCGCTCAAACCATCTTGCTCGTATTCGTACACGTACATCTGTAGAATTTTTTATATTTTTCACGTAAATTCAAATTTAAACTCCGTTTCTTCGTTTTATACCTGACTATTAGCATATTGCTGTTTAGGATGAACAATTTTCTGGTTGGTGTTCTTAGATTTAGGCATATGACAGTCATAACCGGGAGTTGGTTCCAAATTGGAACTATTTTCGAAAACGTATTTAATTTTCCCCTGAGAAAAAAAAATGAAATTAATTCAAAAATCAATCAAAAAGAGAAAAAAAATAATCAAATCTTTACCGGAATGATCTTCAAAATGATCAAATAATATGTCAAATTGTTAACTAACGGATGTGGGAATAAAATATCCGGATGTTTAACAACAACAACACCTGAAAATTCAAATTTTTCACAAAACAAAAAATAATTTCAATTTATTTATTTATTTTTACCCATTTTGGCAATTCCTAAATGCGTGAACGGCACATTTCCCGTTTTCACACCTTCGCTGCAGATTTTATGACACTGCAAACACAATTTCATTTCAAAATTTTAAATTTCCAATTAATTGTATGTAATTGTAATTACATCTTCTAATTTCGTGCATCCGATAAAAAACACTTTCTGCTCGACATCGCCGTCCCTCGCCATCTCCTTCTTCTTTTGTCGATACTGAAAATAAAATCCAATTTGAATTAAAAATTAAAAATTAAAAATTAAAAATCAAAAATCATTTATTATAGCATCACTATTACCCTCGGTAACATCTTGTTATTCACGACCAATTTCGCACTGTTCACCACAAATTTCTTTTCAGAATCGGGCATTTGGAAATTCTCACGTAGCAACGGGTACAATTCCATAGTCCACTGCTTCGACGAAAGATCAACATCTCGGAATAATTTCTCTGCGATTACACAAAATATTTGAAAATATTTGAAAAAATGTTTGTTATATTTCTGCGTTTTACCGTCCGCTATTTTTGGTATCGTGTAACCAGACATCCCGCATCCCGGCGACAACTCTAGATTCTCGGCCATTCTCAGCGATTTCGCACCTGTAAATTGAATTGAAAAGTGAAAAATGTAAAAAAGAGAAAGAAAAAAAAGAAAAAAGAAAAAAAAAGAGAAAAAAGAGAAAAAGAGCTCATCGATAAACACAGTTTCGTATCATTTGTCGTTTATTCACTTTCGTCTGACAAATGCGTTTTCTTAGAGTTTTGTTTGTATTTAATCTGACATTTACGCTCACCTAAATGTCTCGGATTGATAGAAATTTTGTTCGAATCTTAGATTCGTTTATCTTTTACGGTTTTATCCGGTTTTATCGTCAATCGCCATCTTGCTGTGGAACGGTGTATTTTTTCCCTCTTTGGCTAAATGAAGGACGATGCCGAAGGATAGATTTTTATGGGGACTGGGGGATCATTTTACTCGGGTAAAATTGTAGACATTTTTTAAAGTATTTATTGCGTATTAATTGTTAATTGCGCATAACAATGATTGACGTGTTTTATGTAAATATTTGGACATACTAGCTGGAGACTAAAGTTATATATTTATGACAACAGATGGCGCAGTAGACAATTTTTCATCGTAGTATTCATGAGTTTCTTTAACTAAAAAAACCAACATGGTGGAATGGCTGGAGACGCTCCTGATTGGATGCGATTTGGAATCGCAATCAAAAAAGAATTGGCAGCATGTACTTTCATTAAAATTATTATATTGGACACTAACGACATTAGATTTTGGTACATATTTGGTACATACATACCTTTCAGGAATCCCCCATTTGTAATTTCCAGCTTCAAACTACGAGCAATTTCGAGTTTCGGATTTTTCATCGCAGATGTCATTCGTGCTCGGCGCAATAAAAGAAAAATCATTTCTTAAATTTGTCTTTCTTTAATTAACTATCTTAAAACGGTACAATTAATTGAACACCTTCGCATATACAACTTTGCCTTCGAACGACAATAATTTCCCATTAGTCGACATTTCTTCGCTCTTTTTCGAATCATTAAACAACTTAAATTTCTTATTCTGCAAACCGAAAACCGATTCGACTTGATGTCGAAATCCGTCGAAATCGAGTACGTAATGATTCTGCGGATTCTCCAACAGCACCGTCCCCTTCTCAACGATCTTTCCCTCTTCTAACTCGACGTTGATAAATCGACAATGAGGCTTCTGATGATCGTTCTGCTCGTCTTCCTGCTTCGTTTGGCCTTTCACGCCCACTCGAAGCGTTTTCCCGTGTAAATTGAAAATATTCGCCTTCAATATCGATGAACCGCTCATCAAATCAACTTTCCTTTTATTTATTCCGAAAATAAGTTGTACCTAATAAAAGAAAAATTAAAAAAAGAAAAAAATTAAAAAAGAAAAAAAAGAGAAATTCTCTCATATTACTTCTTTCACTAAACCGTCGGAATCCAACCACGCTTTATTCATAGGATTTTCCAACAAAATGGTGGCTTTTTGTTTTTAACTTCGGCCAAACTCTCGATCCCGCAGTATTCTACGTTGACAAATCGACAAAAAGGATTCTTAACATCCGTCTTGTTTTCGCGAGGAACGTAACCCGGTCCTCCGACAATAGTCAAATCCAAATCGACGCCTTTCAACTGCGAATAATTCGTGACAAATTCATTTTAAAATGATAACTACAAAGTGATACCTGCTGTAGTTCGTTGGTGATGATCGTCGAGTTCGCTGGCAATGGTAAAAGCTTCATCGGCGCTTTCGTAGTCGACTCGATGTAATCCTGGAAATTCCTGATTATCCGATGCAGATTCTCGCTGGGTGTCGCGTTGTAGTAAACTATCACTGGATCAGTCGGCACCAAATGCGCCTGTAAATAAAAAAACAAAAAACACAGTTTAAAACAGAATAAATTACAAAATTTATTTTTTTAAAAAAACCTTTTACGTAGTTTTTGTACACGATTAATCACTTCACGAGCCATGCCTTCGTCCACCAGTGACGGATCGGGAGAAACGTCAAGCATAACTAAAACCTAAAACGAAAAAAAAATCATTTATGAACAGAAATTTCCTTTTTAAAATGAAATTCGATCAATTCGTACATCATTTTTTGCATCTGCCTCGAATTTTTCTGACAACTGCGACGATTTTAAAGTATACATGATCCTCAGATCTTCGGGACCCAAGTCGTAACCCATGATATTAATGGATCCTTTCAATAAATACTGCTGAATCTGATTATCGTGTAATTCCTAAAAATTAAAAATTAAAAATTAAAAATTAAAAATTAAAAATCACAAAAAAATCAAAATAAACGAATGTAAAACGAATTTTAAAAATTCATTTACTTTAATCGCTTGCCAAATTTTCTTAAAATCGCCCCGTAGTCGGATCCCCAACGTTTTGTGCTCGGGTTCAGCTCGCATTTCGACGCCATATTTATTTTTATCGGTCGTAGTGGTTAGTACTTTGACGTTGAGTTCTTCTAAAATATACGTCTTTAAAGTCCGGATTTCTTGTAGCGCGATTTCATCCTTGTGAATTATGATCAACTCTTGAACCGGGTACTAAATAGAATTAAAATTAATTAAAATTAATTAAACTTAATTTCTGTTCCATTATTTACTTTGACTGGTAATGTCCTTCTGTCCCTGATAATTCGTCCCAAATCGATAACGGTTTGCATTTTGGAAACTGCACGTTCTATCGCCACATCAATAAGACTTTTTCTACAAGTAAAAATACATAAATTCAAATATTTTCGAAAAATTAATTAAAAATCTTTTTTACTTCGTTTCTGGTAGCATTAAGTAATGTACGCTAGCCGATTCGCTTTTCGACATTTCGCTTTCCGGTAAAAGGTTACGCATGTTTTGGTAAATCATTTCGGTTAAAAATGGAGTAAACGGCGCCTAATTTTTTTTAAAAAAAAAAAAAAAATTTTAAAATTGGAAAAAATAAACCCAAATCGTAATTTATCCCACCATTATTTTAATTAAAGCAAACAAAACGGAAGATAATGTTTGTAATGCATGCTGGCAATCAATTTTACCGTTTTCCCCCTAAAATTACAAATTAAGAATTAAATATATATATGAATATACACTCTAAATAAATTAATAAATTACCTTTAGCCTCTTCCGGTTAAATCTCACGTACCAATTCGTTAAATTGTCTATAAACTTGATTAGATGCGGTACCACAGTATACAATCTATAGGCTATATTTAGAAATAAATCGATAAAAATCATCTAATTCAATGATTCAATGAAAAAAGCAAAGAACAACCTTTCATTTCATGTCGAACAAACGACAAAAGTGATTGTGTACACGACAAAATCCATCTATCCATTATATTTTCAGATAATCCTTCCCTCGCTTCATTGTGTTCAAATTGAACATTTTCTTCCTGAAATCATCAAAAAGATTAAATTTAATATTATAAAATTACATAAAAAATCAATTTTTTTACTTTACTTTATTCAACAACTCGACATTCTGAATAAAAAATCGGTAAGCATTGTACCAAGGTAAGAAAACATCCTTCAAAATATCGCGCACTCCTTCTTCTTTGAATTTCAAATTGTCGCCTCGAACGGCCGGAGAATTGATCAGATAAAGACGCAACGCATCCGATCCATACTGATTCACCACGGTCATTGGATCCGGGTAATTCTTCTTCCGCTTACTCATTTTCTGTCCATCACTAAGAAAAAAATGTTTTTAAAAAAAAAAATATCAATTTTAAAAACAAAATTTCCTCATTTGAATACCTCGCAAGAACTAATCCATTCGCAATTAAATTTTTAAACGGAGGTTTCCCAAACAGAGCCGTCGAAACCACCAACAAAGTGTAAAACCTTTGAAATATCGAGAAAAAGTTTTAAAAAATATTTTTTTTTACATTCTTTCTCGATCGATTCTAAATTTTCATTTCGCACCATCCGCGCGTTTGATCGATTCCTTCTGCAATGAAATCGGCCGGAAATGCGTCTTCGAATTCGTTTTTGTTCTCAAATGGGTAATGAACTTGCGCGTACGGCATGCTGCCGCTTTCGAACCAGCAATCGAACACTTCTGGAACTCTTTTCAGGACGCCTTTGCCCATGATGGACGGAATTGTGATTTTATCGACACTAAATTAATATTTTTAACAAAAAAAAAAATTATTCCGTTGGTCTATTGATGTTTTTGTTACTTTTCTCTGTGAAGATCTTTTAGTTCAACGCCGCTCAGTTGCTTGAGTTCTTCGATGGATCCGACACAGACGATTTCTTGTCCATCATCGCTCATCCATAATGGAATGGGGGTTCCCCAGTATCGGTTTCGTGATACCGCCCAATCTCGTGCATCGCGAAGCCAATTGCCGAACCGTTTTTCCTTGACAAATTCAGGAACCCTGAAATAAAAAATTGAATAAAAATTGAATAAAAATTGAATAAAAATTGAATAAAAAAATTGAATAAAAATTGAATAAAATAATTGAATAAAAATTGACTAAAAATTGAATAAAAATTGACTAAAAATTGACTAAAAATTGACTAAAAATTGACTAAAAATTGACTAAAAATTGACTAAAAATTGACTAAAAATTGACTAAAAATTGACTAAAAATTGACTAAAAATTGACTAAAAATTGACTAAAAATTGACTAAAAATTGACTAAAAATTGACTAAAAATTGACTAAAAAATTGACTAAAAAATTGACTAAAAATTGACTAAAAATTGACTAAAAATTGACTAAAAATTGACTAAAAATTGACTAAAAATTGACTAAAAATTGACTAAAAATTGACTAAAAATTGACTAAAAATTGACTAAAAATTGAATAAAAATTGAATAAAATTGATTAAAAATTGATTAAAAATTGAATAAAAATTGAATAAAAATTCTACCAATATGTCTTTTGATTATTTTCCATTAATCTCTCCACTAAATCTTCAACTCGAATGAACCAAGACGGCACCGCTTTGTAAATCAACGGCGTCTCCGATCTCCAACAGAACGGATAACTATGTTTCACAGAACTCTCATTCACGAGCCGATTCTTCTCCTTCAAATGCTGAATAATGTGTTTATCCGCATCCTAATAAATAAAAATTGACAAAATCAAACAAAACTTTTCAATTTTTTGTCTTCAACAACCAACTTTAACGTATTGTCCCTTGAAATGAGTGACGGGAGCCGTAAATCGTCCACTTTCATCCACGGGACAAACCATTTCATCGTTTTTGTTGATAATTCCATTGGCCAATCCAACTCGATAATCGTCCTACAATTTTCAAACTTAAAAATATGTAAAATTTCCATAAATTAATTTACCTCGCCGAAATAACACGCCTGATGCACAACGCCTGTCCCACTCTCCTCGGTCACGTATGTATCGCACACTATCTTGAACGATCCCTTCTTTTTCCTCTATTTATAAAAAAAAATAAATAAATTCACGTTAAAAATACTTTCACGACATATTTACATTAGCATAATAGTCAAAAAGAGGCGTGTACGTCTTTCCTTGCAATTTAGACCCTGGAAACCTAAAAAAAACGCAAAAACTATTAATTAAAAAAAAAAAAAAAAATATTAATCAATATTCGAACTTTTCCAATATTTTGTAATCCGCCTCGTTTTTGTACAGCGCTTCTAAACGAGCTTCCATCATGATATAGATTTTCTTGCTCTTAGTTTCTACAAAAAATTATTCAATATTAATTGAAATTAATTAATAATTCAAAAAAATACCTTCTAATTTGACGTAAATCTTGTCGGGATGAACGCACAAGGCTAAATTACTCGGTAATGTCCACGGAGTCGTCGTCCACGCAATCATGGACACATTAGCGTCTTCGGTTAAAGGAAACCCAACGATAACTAAACAAAATAAAGAGACAAAAATTAATTTAAACTGTGAGAACTTGATTTCTAAATAAATATGAACCCGCTGGATCGACGACATCTTTGTAATTCTGTCCCGATTCGAAATTCGAGAGCGGCGTGTTACACGCGGTCGAATACGGCATCACTTTAAAGCCTCGATAGACCAGTCCCTTGTCGAATAACTGTTTAAATGTCCACCAAACGGTTTCCATAAAAGTTGGATACATCGTTTTGTAATCATTATCGAAATCGATCCATCGTCCGAGACGACCGATCACAGTTTTCCACTCTTCGGCGTATCGCATCACAATTTTCCGGCATTCCGCGTTGTAATTGGCGATTCCCACCTTCATCACGTCTTCCGGACCCTTGATTCCGAGGGTTTTATCGATTTCATATTCCTAAATAATAGAAATTACACAAATTATACAAATTAATCATTAAAAATTAAAAATCTTACAACTGGAAGCCCGTGACAATCCCAACCGAATCTTCTCTCAACGTGAAATCCCGATTGATGAGCAAATCTCGTGATAATATCTTTGATAGTCCCCGCTAAAATGTGTCCATAATGCGGCAAACCAGTCGCAAACGGTGGCCCATCGTAAAACGTAAACCTATAAACAAAAAACAAATTCAATTATGTAAATATTTATGTAAATTAAATGAAATTTTCACCATTTTCACCATTTTTTTTAAATTTTACCTCGGTTTGCCTTTCGATTGCTTTAAACTCGTTCGAAACGCGTCTAATTTCGTCCATAATTTAATGATGTCCTCTTCTTCCAATGCAAAATTTATCTTTTCCGCCACTGGTTGAACCATATTCAAAATGTTCTAAAACAAATGACAAAAAATCAGTTAAGAATGGGTTTCGATTACATCATGTGCTCATCTGCATATTCGAAATCGAAATCTCAAATTCAGAATGAGTGTACGAAAAATTCAACTCGCTTATACGCGATTTGATGATGACATTTGTTCGATAAATTACCTCTTTGTTTTATAAGTATTTTTACACTTGACCGAATGTTAAACACGAGTACATGAGGAACCGGTAGAACCGTCTAGTCATCATCCGATTCTTCCATTATAACAAAAATGTCAAACAATAATTAAATTAAATATAATTTTATTTTTTCTAAAATAAATATTAGAACTTGAATTTGAATTTATTAAAAAAAAATATGAGTAATATTTAAAAAAATATCCCCGAATCCCCGAAAACAACGGAGAAGTCGTATTAAAACTAGACACTTCCCTCGCGGCGAATTCTATAAATACAATTAACAACGCTTCAAATTTAAAAAACCGTTGTTATTTACATTAGAAATGAAAGGTAAAAGTTTCGCAGAAATCTACAACGACGCTTGTTTTCGTTGTGGAACTTGTCCTCAAAAATCTATAAAGAATCTCGACGATGGGATTTTACATGTACGCGCCGATCGCATCAAAACCGACGGTAATAAAACGTGAAATATATGAAAAAGTTGGCGAAAAATAATTACAAAATTCAAATTTGCAGATTGGCGGCCACTGCTCGAAAGTCTAGAGAAATACGAAGCGATTAAATACCTGTCTGTGAGGAATAAAAGCGAAACGAGAACAACAACAGATGTCAAAGAAATTTCCAATAAGTTTTGTCACGTGTTGAAACACCTGCTTCAACATTGCAAAACGTTTCAATGTCTTATAATCGAAAAAATACATTTTAACGAACAAAACGTGAAAATATTGAGCCAAGTAAATCAGAAATATATGTAAAAACAGAAAACTAATTTTATAATCCAATATTTACAGGGATTAAGCGTTAATTCGAGTTTGAGATACATTTCGTTCGAAAAATGTCGTTTAGGAAACAAAAACTGCCGAAGTAAACTCAAAAAAAACATATATTTATACTTACTTTTATATATATATGTATTTTTAAAATTCCAGTTATTTGTCAATCGATTAAGAATTCTTCGAGTTTATCAGCAATCGATTTTTCCGATTGTAACTTAACGTGGAAAATTGCCGATGATCTTAGGAATTTTATTCAGCAACAAAATATCGTACGACACGCGAATCTTTGGCAAAATTCGCTTCGGTATCGGATCTGTCATCTGGAACAAATGGGCGGATTGAATTCAATTAATCTGAGTTCTAACTCGGCATTTGGCGATAAAGGATTCAGCGTGCTGTCCAAAGCATTAACCGAAGATTCGTGTTTAAAAGGTTAAAAATATAAAATGAGAAATTAAAAAAAAAAAAAAAAAAATTGAAAATATTTAATTTCAGAGATGTATTTACGTCATTGCGGTTTGACCGATGAAAGTGGTGTAATTCTACTCGAGTTATTCGTTAATAAAACCGATTTAATCGCTCTGGATGTCGACGACAACTCGTTCCAAGATGAAATTCTTTACGACAAAATCTACAAGAAATTCGGAGCGAAACCTAATTTGGTATACAAACGATTTCTAATCATTTTCTTAAATCAAATTAAATCATTTCATTACCAGGAAAAATTACAACGACGATTTATGCCTCAATTAATCACGCAAAACGACGACAAACGCAAATACTTACCATTTAAAACCGGTTTACCGAACCAGAAAACCGAAACGACAATTTCCTCGGTTCAAATCAAAACGAAAACGACAATTTCGCACGATTATGACCGCAACCTAAAAGTAACACGAGAGCACAACATCGCGAAAATGATAAATTAACGTTTAATTTATTGATTTTTTTTTTAAGGAACAATTAACACACTGCACGAACGAATTGGAACGTGAAAAATCGGAACACCTGAAAACTAAACAAAATCTACATAAAATTATCACGGAAATGAGTGAAAAACACGAGCTCAAACTCAACGAATCCGTTTTAACGGCTATTGAAGGAACCTTCAAGAAATTCCAAGATTTCATAAGTCTTTTAAAGTCTTCGGAGTACGTAAAAAAAAAAAAAATATCAATTTCATTAACACGAATTTACTCGCTTCTTTACTTCAGGTTAGAAAACTTCATTAAAATGCCATCTCTCCCCACTCAATTCGCAAGTGGCGACGCGAACCAATCAGGAAACGCTTGGGTGCCGTTACATAAACGTGTATCTGAAGATAATTTGAATAAATATCAATTTCAAACTTATTTCAATTTTTTTATTTCAACATATAAATTAAAAAACAAAAAAAAAACAAAAAAAACGGAATTACATCACTTTTTTCATCTTCTCATCGTATAACGTCATTTAAAAAAGAAAATAATGATAATAATAATAATAATAATAATAATAATAGTTGGGATATGGGAGGGAAGGCAAAATTTGGTAACAAATTGAAAAATACACGACTAATAGCGAATTACAATCATTAGTCAAAAAATTCTACTTGAGATTAAAGATTACTGCAGTTTATATCATCATATCATCATTTTTTGTTTTATATCAAAACCTTTGACGGTTTCTCGTGAAAAATTTACAGTTAACTCAAAAACATTTTACACTGGTTCGTTATATCAGAGCACGAAAGAAAATTTGCGTATTTCTAACGGTATTTTTGTAAAATTTTTTTGAAAATGGCGTATGGCGGACATCTTGAAATTTTACTAAACTCTCAAAAACGAATAAATCTGATATTACAAGTTATTGAACACCGGTTTAAATGGATTAAAAAATCGATTTGAGTATCATCTTTACGTAAAAAAGCAAAAATTCAAACAAAAACATCGTTAAACGTGCTCTGATTTTCAAAATGTTCAATTTTCCTTTCAATTTTCGTTACATTCATAAAATCACGCAAATATTTACAAGGAAAAACGGGGAAAAAAAAAAATTAGAAATTCACGTTATTTTACCATCTAATACTCGCAGTGGCGTTTTAAAGAGTAAAATACGGTAATCGCATCGTAACAACACAAAAAAAAAACACAATTCTGAGCAACTTTCAGGAATTATACACAGGTACAACTTAGTTCTGCATCCCGTTGAATAACTAGTTTAAAAAGTCATCATTTCCCCGACCTCACTCTCAACTAACAAATCATTTATTTAAAAAAAAAAAAAAAAAAAAAATTACTAAATTTCTCGATATAAAACAAAATATTTCTAAATTTTATCTAACCTTATCATAAGCTAAGCATTAAAGAATAGATAGTTTAACGAAAAAACATTGTTTACAAGTCATTTTTTATTTATTAATGTATGCAAATTTATTTATTTTTTTTCTTTTCTTTTTTTATTATTTAAATTTATTTAATTATTTAATTTTAAAATAAACTTGATTTATTCAAATTGAAGTCAAAACTCAAACTACAATAACCGATTTGCACCTAACCCACTCCTAAACTAGACAAAACTAACAAATTCATTTTGGCAGACAGAAAAAAAGGATTAAATTAGAATTTTACATTCATATTTCATATTTCATATTTCATATTTCATATTTCATATTTCATACGTAACAAAAATTAAATTAAATTAAACAAAAAAAAAAATTAAATCTTACAAAATCACCGGGGATTGTCATCAAGTTATGGTATAATCTTTCTGCAAATGAGCTTCGATGTCTACGCGGCAAATCGGACAACGTTTGTTCGTGGAAAGCCATTGATCCACACACTCGATGTGGAAAAGATGCATACAAGGAAGACGACTGCAAATTTAAATTCAAATTCAAATTCAAATTCAAATTCCCCGCCAAATTTCAGAAATACTCACCGGACATCTTCGTTTTCCTCAAATTCCGACAAACAAATCGTGCACTTATCCACGCTATCTTCAGGATCCACACATTTCTGAATCTAGAAAAACAAAAAATTAAAAATCACAAATAAAAAATATAAAATCAAAAAAGACCTTTTTAAATTTGTGCGGAAAAGTATTGCGTTCGATAGTGGATTGAGATGCACCCCGGTTAACTGCGAGTCTACGTTGCTCCACAATTCGCATATAGTCCTATAAAAAAAAATTTAAAAAAAAAAAAAAAAAAAAAAAATTAAAAAAAAAAAATAATAAAATAATATTACATTTAATTATTTAAAAAAAAAATATCTCATTTAAGAGACCTCGATCCTCGCCTGCATGTGTCTGGAAATGAAATAACTGCGCGGATACGGCGCCGGAGCAGGAGCGAAGCTCGGTGGCATATCCGGCAGCGGCAGCGGGAAAACGTCGCTCGAAGTCTGGTTAATGTGCATGCCCGGTCCGATGCTAATGTGCAACCCCGGCACACTGTAGTGATGCAAACGTGGCGGCAAAGGCGGCGCATTGTAACGATGTATGTGATGATGCAGTTGCTGATGACCATTTTCACTTAAAAAAGAGAAAAATCAAAATCAAAACATGTTCCATATGCTCCACCCATGTATTTGAATAAAACCTCGAAGTGCTCTGCACAACAATATCTGTCTGAATTGTATTCAACTGCGGATCATTAATCAAATCCAAAGGCTGCGGCGGAACCATCGGAGGCGGAGGCGGTTGCGGGAGCGCTTGAGACAACGGAGGCGGCGACTGGGTGTGATAAAATCGGTCGGATTGGCTTTGCAAATGAGAAAGAAACGGATGACGGATGATCGGAGGCTCGTGGTTACTAAAAATGGAAAATAAATTCATTTCCATTTGACAAAAATCATTTTTTTCTTTTTTTCTTCTTCTACTTTTGAACGTGCATCGCGGATTGTTCGAAGGCAAATCTCCGACGATTGGCTTCCTGGACCCTCTGTTGCATGTGCCACAATCGTTGATGCATGGGATTCATGCGGCACAGACCGGGCGGCGGATGACTGTGAATCGATGTCAGATGCTGCGGAGGTGCCGGAGCCGGTGCCGGAGCCGGAGCCGGAGCCGGAGCGGCTGGATGATGGTAATAATGATAAAAAGAACCGCTAGGAAGACCGTAGCTTTGCGGGGGGTGCGTGTAATTCAGCGAAGTGGGTGGTAAATGGAGATGCGGAGACTGCGATTCGGGATAAACGTGTCCGTGATGCCCCGAACACGAAGGTGGAGCTCTGTTGTGGATTGCACATCCGTTGAGTATACACGGATCGGTCGAACTGCTCACGGGACACTGAAATAATAAAAAGCAAAAATGACAAAATCGTAAATAAATAAATAATAAATAATACCTGGTTTCCGCTACAGATGTCGCCCGCTTCCGAGCACACATTCACATTGACATTGGTCGTCGGCGCCACGTGGAACCTGCAACTGGTCAAACGCGGCGGCGAATCAAAGTGTTCGTGTCGATAGCTCGGATGAAAAACGTGTCTCGCAGCGCCCGGCCTCGTCGCCGAACTCGGATAAAAAGCGTCGCTCGGATCCCTCGGATCCCGGTGATCCCGGTGCGCGACGGCGGGCGACGGCGCTCTCTCGACGGGCGCCACGTTCACGTTCACGTTCACGTTCACGCTCGACACCACCATGTCGTCATCGGAGTCGGTCAAATCGACCAATTGCACCGATCCGTTCCTCCGGTTCGTGGCGCTCGAACTACTCACGACGTTAGATGTCGCGACGGTCGGATGGATGCCGACAACTTCGATGCCGCTGTCGTCGTCGTCTTCGTCGGACGACGACAGCCAGTCGAGTTGCAAATCGGGCGCCAGAGGGCCGTCCTGGACGCTCCTCGTGCTGGGACCCGCTCTGGCGATGCATTCGGCCACCGCGTTTCGTTCGTAGTCGTGATCGACGCGATGCGCGCACGATAAAACGTCGCCCGAGCCGCGGTTCGCGTTATTTCCGGTCCGCTCGTCGGTGGCGACGTCCGGGTTGACGATGTCGATGTCCGAGTCGGTGTCGGCGAACATGTCGGGGATGTTGGAGTTGTTGCCGCGTCCCTGCGACAGTTTGCGCGATCGCGCGCGATGTTCGTCGCGTTCGCTCTCGCTGCGACCGCGTTTGCGTTTCGTGTCGCCGGACTCGAAGCCGGAGAACGACAAGTGCGGGCTGCACATGTCGGAGGGCGTCGTGATGGAGGAGTTGCGAGTGTCGGTTTTCGTCTGGGTTGACGAGGCGCCTTTGTCGCATTTCGCTCTGTGTCGGGTGCGGGAAGCGTACGAGCCGCTTGTGGGGCGACGATCGACGGACGATCGGTGGTCGATGGAACGTGGATGAAGCGTCCGCAGGTTGGCTGGTGGATCGTCCACGTCCCACGGGGTTTTTGAGGCGGAATTCAGAGGACGGTGCGGTAAGGAATCCAACGATTCGACATCCACGTCGCAATCTTCGTCACTCTCGGCAAATAGTGAAGAGTTACAATCCATTTCTGGGGGGAAAATGGTGAAAAAGAATAATTAAATTTAAAAAAATCATGATTAGCTCGATCAACCTTAAGAAAACTCTTAAAAATCAAGTAAAACAAGAAAAATAACTTTAAAAAACCCTTAAAAATCAAGTAAAACAAGAAAAATAACTTTAAAAAACCCTTAAAAATCAAGTAAAACAAGAAAACTAATTTAAAAATCATGTAAAGTAAAAACAAACCATGAAAATCATGTAAAACAAGAGAAATAACTTAAAAAACCCTTAAAAATCAAGTAAAACAAGAAAAATGACTTAAAAATCACGTAAAACAAGAAAAATAACTTAAAAATCATGTAAAGCAAGCAAACAAACCATGAAAATCATATAAAACAATAAAAATAACTTTAAAAAAATCATTACACTAAAAATCGTTATTAAATCCTTTTCTTTTTTTTTTTAAAAAAAAAAAACAAAAAAACCCTTCAAATCTCTCTTAAAACACAAAAAACCAAAACCACATCTAAAACACCAACTCCCTTAAAACACAAAATCCACATCTAAAACATCAATTCACCATGCATAAGATCGACGTCAATTCCCTGTTCGATACTCGTTGTAAAAGCCGTATCGAAAATAGACGACAGAGACGGGCGATTATCAATCAAGACCGGAAGTTCGTTAGGAACCTACAACGAAATCAACGACAAAATTAAACAAAAACAAAAAAACAAAAAAACAAAAAAACAAAAAACCTACTCTGTGATGGTCTTTCGTAGATCTCCGTTCCCACGCACGCTGACTTGATTCTGTGTTATAAAAACCCTTATCCATGGGATTATCTATTAATCATCCAACCTAGAACGAAAAACAAACAAAAAAATCATCAAGTGCGCAAAAACCATTGAAAAATCTTTGACCCATTTCCAACATTTTTACTCTTTAAATTAATCTAATTTCCTTCCACGACTTCGAATCATGTTTTCTAACATTCTATTTCTCCCAATTCTTCCTAGTTTGTCGAGGTTTTGTCACAAATTCACGCGATTGTTGAAAAATAGTATTGGTTTTAATGGTGTTTCATTTTTATGCGTGTAATCCTATGGGAAATAGGGTTAAATATTTTGTTGCTCGTCGATTGTCGTTTTCGGCTGTTTTTTGATACCCCAATTTATATGGATGAATATTGGATGTTGTTTTAGGATTTTTTTTCACTTTTTACGAGAGAAAATCGTTTTGTTTTTTACCTTTTTGACTCTTAGAGATTTCTTCACATACCACACAACAACAAGGTTAGGATAACTTCCGCTTACCGTAAAGGCGCGAAGCTTATTGGTTAATATTTAGGTGTTAATATTTATTAATTACGATTTTTTATTTACTGATTATTTCTTAAGAAATAATATCAGAAATATTAATTAGCTCTTAAAAATAAACTTAAAAAAAAAATCAAGTTTTAATATTTCATTACCATCATGACCTACCAGCACGAAACGACCAAAATCTATACTTTTTCAAAATTTAATATAAAGTAAAACATATCAAAACCTTCAAAAATTCATAAATAAAATAAAATTTTAATTTTACTGAAATAATACGTTATAAAATACGGTATAATCTCTTATTTTTTGCGCGATACAAGATATTAAAAATATCGCCTTATTTCTATACGAGACCTTGGTACAACAGCTCCGCAGCAAACGAAGTTAAAATACGAAGTTTTTAATTTCCGCCATCGATGAAAAATGTCCGAAAAAACAGTATTTGTCACAGTAGGCACGACGTCATTCGATAATTTAATAAAAACAGTCACATCAGACTCGGTAATAAAAGTAAGAGAAAAAAAAAACGGAAAAAACAGAAAAAACTCACAATTTTTTCTTTATAGGAATTAAGATCGCGAAACTACACGAAAATCCTCCTACAAATCGGATCTGGCGAAACCGAGCCCCGAGCCAACTCGATGATCGCGATCGACTACTTCCGTTATAAATCCTCTCTGACCGACGCCATCAACCGCAGCCATCTGATCATTAGTCACGCGGGCGCCGGCACCATATTGGAATGTCTGGAAGCATCGAAACCCTTGATAGTCGTTGTCAATGAACAATTAATGAACAATCACCAAACTGAACTCGCTCGCCAATTCCACGTTGACGGCTACTTGGTCTATTGCAATCCCGAAACACTTGCCTCTAGCATCCGAACGTTCGATCCATCCGAACGAAAATCTTACACGCGCGGCGATCCCGCAAAATTCATCAATTTTGTAAACACAATTATGAATTACGAGTTCTAAAACCATTTTTAGGTAAAAAAAAAACCCAAAAAACCAAAAAAAAACCAAAAAAATACAAAATGATGACAAAAAAAAACCAAACCAAAAAAAAACAAAAAAA
>JH431830.1:255166-288077 GCA_000239455.1 Strigamia maritima
AAAAAAAACAAAAACAAAAACAAAAAAAAAATTTATTTTTTTAAAAAAAAAAATCACTATTTGTTCTTTTTGTCTTCTTCACCGGCGATCCTTCATTCACTTCGATCAAATATTCATCCGGATCACAACCCTCGTCACGTAACGCCTATAACAAAACAAAAATATGAAAATATACGATTTTATTGTGCCAACGCAGCAATGAAATTCAATATTAACAAAATGGCCGCCTTTGTATCCGCCATTTTCGTTCCGTTTTCTTTCGAATGCGCGAAATCGATTTTTACCTTCTCTAATCGTTCGACCAACACAGCTTTCACGCCCGTTTTGTCTAAATCTCTCTTTTCTAACTCAGCTTTTAAATCTATTACGCGTAATTCCTGTAGTTTTTTCCGTACGACTTCGCCGTCAGCAGCCATAGCGAACAGCAACCAGCGCAAATGTGGAATACGGTCCAGGTCCCGGATGTTGTCAATATTAATAGTGTACTTATTTATTTTTATGTGCATTAATATTTTTAAGTAATTTTTAAAACTAATTAAATTCTAGATTTTATTTTTAAAAAAAGTTACCTTTTTTGTCTTTGGCAATGCGACGACGATGCTGATGCCTGCTGACAGCTCAGGTGGTCGTTTAGCACTCTTGTGGTAAAAGTTTGAATTAAATATATACATCAAATATATATTGACTGTTTTTTAGGGTTATTGTTTGTTGTACCGTACGTTTTATTGCCAAAATAAAATTATAAGTGTTATATTATTATTATTATTATTCAGTCTGGATAAAAATTAAAAACGCCCGAATTGGTGATTGGTTTCAAATTGCATTTATTTTCTATGGTAATTCTAAGCAGGATATTCATAACAATAATAAAAAATACTCAATAAATTGTGAGATAAAGATCAACTTGCCACAACTGTTTATTACATTTCTTCATAATTTATACTAATACATCTTTAATATTAGACCAAGTGCCATTATTTGGCAGTAACTCTGAGTCAACACCTAATAGATGCAACATTAAATTATAAGGATCGACTATTTTCAATGGTGGAATTGTTACACCCTTCTTGAAATCTATTGAATAAAAAAAACAAAAAAAAAACAGTTAACAATATTCAAATATATGTTTAGAATCACAAACCTGGCCCTCTGGCTAAAAAAATTCCTTGCATGTCTTTGAAAGTGTCAGCATCATAACCGTGAAACCCAAAATATCGCCATCCATTACCATGTGGTTTTTTTATTGCATTGTCACTCGGTGGTAACTTAAGAGAAAAAAAGAGTTACACAAAGTTGAAATTGATTGATATACCCTTATGGAAATTGTTGATTTTGATTCTGCCAACTAAAAGTGGCAGAATATACAACCCCTGGTCAAAAGTATGGAAACATGCATTCTTTTTAAAGTCAGAAAAATGGAAATTTCTTAAAAGCTGTAATACTGACAGACAAATGGTTTTAAGGTGGTTTATAGGAATCGTAGAGCTATCATTTCGTGTAAAATTTTTGAACATTGGTTAAGTAGTTACTGAGAGAGAAAAAAATTAAAAACCACCAAAATCAGGTTTTAGCAATTTTGACAATATCTCGAGAACTGTTGAAGATAAAATTAAAAATTAACAATTTTTTGGGCAACTTTTTTAAATAGGCCTGCAAAGCCCTCAAAAAAGTTAGAATGGAGTTATGAAATTGTTGATAACAATCACATTTTCCAAAAAATCATTGTCATCAGAATTCTTGATGAATAAAATTCTGGAAAATTACATAGGTCCAATATGACTTTTTTGAGGGCTTTGCAGACCCATACATCCAATTTAGAAAAATTGCCCAAGAAATTGAACATCCTATACTCTATTTATTATTTCGTGCGCGAAACTCCCATTGGTTAATGACCTATATTGTACTGAAAGTATGTATTGTGGTATCTTATTTTAATCCTCTAGTCGATCCGAGCCGAAAAATCATTGTTTCGTAGCCAAATAATGTGCGCAACAATACAAAAACCCAAATGTAAAGAATTTTTTAAAAATATTTTACGAGCCTTTTCATTTGTTAACAATGGCACGCACATTTTTGGACTACGAAACAATGATTTTTCGACTCAGCTCAACTAGAGGATTAAATAAATAATAAATAGAGTATGGATCAGTCTAATTTTTAATTTTATCTTCAACAGTTCTCGAGATATTAGGTGCGTTCAATTCCGAAGTGATAAAAGCATAATTAAATCTGATTATAGAGAATCAGTTTAATCTGCTTTAAGCATTGAACGTGGTTATTAAGTTTCAGTCTGCACATGCGCAGTTGCAAACTTAAATATTCTAGGGTCAAGTTCCTTGATCGGAACTAGTTCTTAATCCAAAATGGCAACTAAAAAGAAGTTTGAGAATTTTAGCATAGTAGTATTAAAGTATACCAAAAATGTTGTAATGTAGTAAACAATATATAAAAAGGCAGTTAAATATCTTAATAAAGTCGATCGAGCGCCACGGCGATCCTCAGTCTATCACGAATCCAAAATGGCTGCCAAGATTTCAGCAGCATAAACTACCCTCAATGTGGTTTATGTACAAGCGGTTTTTGGGTAAAGTGATTATTGGAAAATGACGTAAAAAACGTCGTTTACGTCTAGCGAGAATCGAAAGAATCAAGATAAAACGGACACGCACCTATTGTCAAAATTGCAAAAACCTGATTTTGTTGGTTTATAATTTTTTTCTTCTCCGTAACTACTTAACCAATCTTCAAAAATTTTACATAAAATGATAGCTCTATAAATCCTTTTAAAACCATTTGTCTATCAGTATTACAGCTTTTAAGAAATTTCCATTTTTCTGACTTTAAAAAAATGCCTCATTTCCATTCTTTTGACCAGGGGTTGTATGTTTGCAACAGTTTCATAAGCAAATGATTTTCTGCAAGTATATATTGCACAGACAATATATTACAACTGCAGAGCTTATATACCGCTATGCCAATGTTTGCAGTAAAATTATGAAATGTTTGCGACAAATTGTCTCAAACGCTGCAAAAAGCTGCAGGTTCATTTTTATAATGGTATAGGTACCGGTAACCCAATAAGTTATTAAGACTACCAATTACTTCTTCTAGATAATATCCTTTAAGAACTTGAATAAATATCGGTGGAACCCTGTCACTGTCTTTCAAATGAAATTTCGTCGGAAGTTCATAGTTGTAGTATACATTGACACCTTTCAGCTGTTTTAACTGATTATAAAGCTGAAAGCAAACAAAACACAATGATAGTATGTTTCTAACAAACATAAATGACGGATTCGCACCGGACTCTCCGGTCGTAGTCTAAAGGTGCATTTTCATTTGCGCCACAAAAAAAATCGCGCCAACAATCGCACCACTCTAAAAATCAAGCTCTAGCTTGAGCATTTTCATTAGAGCTAAAAGAGCCACTTCTCGCTTTCAAAAATTTTGTAAAAATCAGTTGACATTTCATGAAATATACATTAGTGTGAAATGTTTAGCATCAAATATTGCTGAATTTATTATTTTTTGGCTTTTCTGGATGTGGATGGCATTGATTAATCAAGATTAAAAATTCAAGTGGAGGAAAAAAATCAGCGCCATTTGCAATTGTGGGTGGAGCCTGTTCAAATGCCAAAACTGTTGGTTCAGATTGACACACGGCGCGATTTTAGGCGCGATTTTGTGAGCAAAGCTAGACTTGACAGAAGCTCGCGAGAAACAGAATCGCGCCAACAATCGCGCGCCTTTGCAAGTCTAGCTTGCATGAAAATGGACAAGCGTGCGATTTTTGTCGCGCGATTATTGAAAATTAGGCGCGAGAAATGGCATTTCTCGCAAATGAAAATGCACCTTAACAGACGAGACTGGAAATCCACGACTACTAATAGTTCTTGAAAGAACTCGAGCTCCTCCACACAGGTGGCCCGTATAACCGAATAAATTTTGGCTCACCTTTTCTTTTTTCCCTTCTTTTGGATAAATTCCCGCGTGTGAACCTCTATCCAATATGTATTCGATGTCATCCGGCGAGACGTTAACGTCGCTTAATTTGATTTTTTTTACGCTTGGATTCAGAGGGTTGGTATCTGCCATACCGTGATCGGAAACAATGATAACATTCAACTGGAAAAATTAATAATCAATGATAAATTAAAAATCGTTTCCTGTTGGTTTGCTTGAATAAATGTACGTAGCTACCAAGTTCTCTAATTTTTTCTTTTTCATGTTCGTCATTAAGTCACTGATTAATCCATTTAAGAATAAAGGAACCAGTAGGTTTTTCACTATAAACGGGCCAAAAGCGTGACCATATAAATCCGGGAACTCGCAATAAACCTAATTTGTATAATAATGAAGAAAATAAAATTTAAAAAAAAAAGAAATGACACCAGAGAATGTAATCTCGGCCGAGTGAAGTGAAGTGAAGTGTAGCAAAGCGCAACGAACGAACGATAGCCGAACATCATTTCTGGGACTAGCCGGAGATTACGAGTTTAAATATAGTGTACGGCTGGATCACTACCACAAAAAAAGAGTATTTCAAAGAGAATACATCAGATGGTGTATCCTATACATATAAGGCTATTTTACCCAGACCTGACTCCTTAATCCAAAAAAATTCTACCGGGTTCTCGATATGGAAATGCTCCATATCGATAACGTAGTTATCTAGGGGTTTTGAACCAAAGCTGGGAATTCAGCCAATAAAAATGAATTAGCGTATTTAGGTTTATGAAATTCCTAAAAGTAATGAAATTGTGGGTAAACAATTTCCCCGTTAGATGTTAAAACACTACATAGCTCCAGAGTGGCGGCCGTAACAGGACTGTACCCACACAGTAATGAAAATGAAAATGAAAATGGAATATGTTATTCATACAAAGATTAAAGTGTGAAGAAATTGTTGGAGAGTGGCGGAAGTCACTCGGATTATTGTCTTTATCTACAAAATCTGTAGCAGACGACGTTTGTATTTATTTATTTATTAATATTATTAATATTATTTATATTTATTTTATGTTTTGCCACTAGGTGACGATAGTTGATTAATCATCTTGGTTAAACATGAAATATTTGAGTATTAAATTCGAAATAAATAATAATAATAAAAAAAAATCCTCCTGGTCACATCATCAAAATCTGTATACATGATTGGTCATGAGTCTTTTCGGACCACCAATTGAAAAATATCCAAAAATCTCCAAAGAGGGTGAGAGAACAGCATTAAACGACTTCAACCATCATTCTTCTCTATATTTCCATTGTTGGCAGCCATTTTTGCTGCCCTCCCTTCTTCGCTGCTGCCTTACGTGGCAGTATTGTTTCGTTTTATTTAATAAACTCATGACAAATGGATAAAAAATGAGTGTATTGTTAAGGATTTACTTTACATCACGTAAACCCTGACTACACTTTCCCTTTAAGTCCACAAATTACATCTATCAGCATTGACTTATTCAGCAGTGTTGAGTGAAAGCTTAACATAGCAGTGGCCACTAATTAGGTGCAACAATGGTCTAGGCCTCAAGAAGCACTTAGCAACCATATGACAGCTCAATTAGTGGACAATTGACCAGACTCATAATAAAGACAAAATTACAATAAAATATAATAAAATATAATAAAATATTTGAAAATACGAATATATGAAAAGATTTTTCCCAATAAAGATACACTACCCTCTAACATGACTTTTACCTGTGCGTAGGTGAGGGTGTCATCAGCGAGTAAATCCACAGCCTTCGTCAAGTCAGCACCGCACGTTGAAGCAAAGTACATAGGTCCAGTGTGCGGCGTAAAAATCTTCGGCTTTACACCATTAATAGCCACTTCACCTCCGGGCCAGTGAAAACTACCGGTCGGTATATTCTGACGCGTCGTGGTCACCCACAAAGGCTCTGCCCTCTCCCACCAGAAAGACAGACCGGTCTGGGTGGAAGACAACATTTCAAAGAATACTTTCTTAACTGGATCGTACATGTAATTCAACGGAATACCGTTGATGTCACCGTACAAACCTAAAAAAGAAGAAAAATTTCAAACACATTGCAAGAATTGCAAGAAACTCCCATTGGCTAGAGCCTTTTGTCGGCGATTGTTAAAAAATAATTCGAAAAATGACCATAAAAGGGCATAAACCAACATAAACGACCATAAAAATGATCTTATATGGAGAAATTACGAATAAATTTCAATTTTTCTCACCAGTCATGAGAGCGTAGTATCCTGGAAACGATTCAGAAGGATAAACGGGAGACATGTACTCCGCTTTGACTCCATCTTTGATGAAATTATGAAATCCACCAAAAGATGGAATGTAATCCCAGCGAAAACCGTCGAATAAAATCGTCAAGAGTTTCTTGTTATCTGCAAGTTGCACTGCACTCACTAGTACCAACATGATATTTAGCTCTAATAGTAAATTCTTCATCGTGGCAACTGGCAACTAATCTGATTTCCCCATTCCACTGTCTTCCGCCTTTATATAGTTCATACAGCCAGACCCATCAGTTGTCAGCAGTCGTTTTGCCCGGGGCTTCGTGATGGGAATGTTGTGTTTTGTAAAAACCAATTGTGTCTTTGGATTATGACAATAGTTCATTTTTTTGCTTACCCACTTTCGGCTGCACCCAAAAGCAGAAGATAATTCTTTTAAATTTATCTACTAATTTGATTCATTCAAGTGGGCGGCTGTGTTCGAATATTCCATATGCTATACTCATCTCGACATAAGTTAAATTAATCCAGCCACCCACTTGAATGAATCAAATTAGTAGATAAATTTAAAAAAATTATTTTCTGCTTTTGGGTGCAGCCGAACGAAAGTGGGTGAGCTAAAACAAATTTGTTTTTAAAAAAACTATTTTCTACTTTTTAGTCATAGTGTCATCAACTGTTAAACAAAATTATGACTAGAAAATTATGACTAAAAATGGCGGCCCGCAAAAACTGCACACTGGATAACGAGGGGGAAATCATTCGTCCAAATCCCGTTCTTCGTAATATTTGAGATTTACAAATCTCAACAAATCCATCAAATCCACACAAATCCACCAAATACACAAAAATGTATACAAATCCATACAAATCCATACAAATCCACCTAAATCCACGTGAATTCATGCAAATCCAAGACTGAAAACACAATTCGGACACCATCTGGTGGCCGAATTTCGAAGTTAACGAAACGATCTACATGATCTAAACGGGAAAATGCAAAAAAAAAATTTTGCGATTCAGATGCAAAAACAAACTATAGAAATGTTCAGCATCAAATGGGTCATCTTTAGAGATGCGGAACATTTAATTTCACCAATTATTAGTCCCAAAACAAACTTGCTACTTTTTAATAGCTGAAAACACAATTCGGGCGCCATTTGCAATATGACGTCATACTGACTTCACGCAACACTCGCCTATAAACCAATCACAGACAGGTTGGAAACAAGGAAGAAACAAACAGTGAAATTAAAAGTGGAAAAGTTAGAGTTCTGAAAAGATAACCTTGAATTCACATCTGTTAAGCCTAGTACACATACCAATTCAGACTCAAAATATTCAGCCAATCTGAATTTTCCAAGTGACAATTGTCAACGGAATTTTAAATAATGGATAATGTCACATGGAAAATTCAGACTGGGAATAATGTGGTACACATGGTTTGTTTAATGACATCATATTACAAATGGCGACTGTCTGAAATATTTTGTTGCAAGCTTGGTGCAATGAGGATGATGATGACGATATATTCGAAAATCAATGTATTGGGCTACTATTAGCTGTTGGCAGGATATATGTTCTATCCTGCCAAGAAATGAAAAGGAAAAACGAAAAGCAAGAAGATGCTGGCTTCGTCCGTACTTGACGGATCGTTCGAACATGTGGTTTAAGCGACCGGTTAAACCACACGAATTATGGGTAGTTGGAAAGATTCCATGCACGGAAACAATAGGTGACTTCCCACGCACCAAGTTGTTTGGACCTGGTGAGTAACGAAAGATAATGAAAAGTTTCTACAAAAGTTATATAATACGTAGCTCCATCAGCAATGTATTGTTATAACACAGATGGAGGAAGGAAGAAAAAAATGAAAAATAGATGAATAAATCTTTGAATTGTGGGAATTGTAGAATGTGAAATTTATTTTTGCAGATTTTAAGAAGAATTTGGTCACACCACCCATTGACATAGTGGACCCTTACAACTTATTAGCAACTTTACTCGGAATTCAACCATTTCCCAATAATGGCTCTTGGGCACAAGTTAAAGATATGCTCATTTAGGCTTCGATAATCAATTTTTGTTTTGATCCTGTTGAGAAGGAAGACGAAAACGTTTTGAAAATCAACATTTATCGTAAAACCCCGCTTTAGAGCCCATAAATGGGTTTCAAGTTTTAATGGGCTTATAATCGAAAAACCTCAATTTTTGGCTTTTGAAAAAAAGTCGAGCGGGCCGATTTTTAGATTTAGCACATGGGCTTATATCCGCATGTAAGCCCATGAATGGGTTTTAATGGGCTTATAATCGAAAAACCGTCATTTTTGACCTCCGAAAAACAGTCGAGCGGGCCAATTTTTAGCTCTGGCATTAAATACGCGCTCTAAAGCGGGGTTTTACAATATACGTTTAAATTTATTGGCTACAATGTAAAGTGCTGAATAAATTTTCTCCTCTGTGAATATAAACATTTTTGATGGCACTAGAATAGACAACACTAAAAATTAATTATCATTGATCTTAAGTTGATCTTAAGTTGGTCTAAAGGTGCATTTAAACGTGGGCTGGTAGAACTGGTACCAGTGGCAGGAAGTTGTTGTGTACACTTGGCTACAGGCACGTTCTGGTTCCCATGCGTTTTTATCTGTTGTTGCTTGTCTTTTGTTTTGCCACCATGTATGAGCGGTTTACCGGTAGTTTTCATTAAACTTATTTGCTTTGGACCAGAGCAGAGTTTTGGTTTTCACCATAATTATTGGTAGCAGAGAATGGTTCTACTTATGGTCACGCAAGTGTTTGATGTCGTAGCTGGCAGATAAGAGATTATATATAAGCTGTCGTTAGTCTTAAGTTGGAATTTTAAGACTAATCAGTTTTCTTTCATGTCAGATTGTTTCTGCATTGTTGCGGTTTATTGGCAACAGATGGCGTATCAAGCAAATCCTCCACCGCAAGCCCAGGCTGGTGGCCAGTTCCTGCCACAGGATAGACGGTCTTTCGACAGCTTATTGGTTAAAGTGGACCTGCTGACCAGCATTTTGATATTATAAGTAGCACATATAATAGCCTAACTGAGTGCTTAGTATATTTGTGTGCAAACTAAAGCAGGGACTTTCCCAGCAAGTTTGCTTAGCACAAGTGAGTTAGGCCTAGTGCTTGGAGCAGAAACACTGTTGGGATTCTCCCATTTGTGTGTATCAACAGAACATCTTCACTTCAACTGTGTTAATGGTCAGGTTGGGACAATCCCATAGAGCACAGTTTAAAAGCAATTTTTGGGATTTTCCCTGTCTGCTACTCATCTATCCAGATCAAACCTTTATAATCCACAAATTGAGAAGCTGTGTACCGCTGCTAGGTATAAGTTCATGATGGTCGGAGCAACTTCGCGAGCAAGAAAATGTTGTGCAAGATACCTTGGTTACTCCGAGGACTTTTGATGAGGAGATGTCGAGCATGCAGTCGGAGCAATGGAAACTTGCGATGGACGACGAGCTGTCGTCAATAAAGCAGCACGAGGTGTGGGAAGTTGTCAATACGCCGCCTGGTGCCCGGCCAATCAAGTCGAAGTGGGTTTTTCGGATCAAGCGGAACAAAGATGGCACCGTGTCGAAGTTCAAGGCTCGCTTAGTAGCGGTTGGCTGCGCGCAACGTGAAGGCGTGGAATTTGGCGAGACGTTTTCGCCAGTGGTCAAGCACAACTCGTTCAGAACGCTTTTGCACATAGCTGCGAAAAAGAATTTTGTTGCTAAGCAGTACGACATCAAAACTGCTTACCTGCACGCCACTGTGGATCATGACATCTACATGTGCCTGCCGCCGGGATATGACGAGAAGCCGGGTCAGTGTTGTCACTTGCTGAAGAGTCTGTATGGGTTGCGCCAATCCAGACGTTGCTGGAACCAGTGTCTGGACTCCGAGCTAAAGAAGGCTAGGTTTGAACAGACGCAAACGGATCCGTGCTTTTACAGTTACAAGCACGATGGCGTTGAGATTTACCTGACGATGTACGTCGATGACATGGTCGTCATTGGGCCTTAGGTGGACGTAGTAGACAGGTTATGGACACGCTAAATCAGTACTACGAGTTGGTCGATATGGGTTTGCTGAGCTATGTACTTGGGCTAGAGGTGGAATGCCGTGATGGTGTCCACTATGTTGGTCAACAGAAGTACATTAAGACAGTGCTTGGACGTTTTGGTTTGACCGACTGCATTGCTGCCCGGACACCACTTTCAACCAGTGTGGACCTGACGAACTTTGGAGAGTCGTCGCCGTGCGATCGGACTTTGTACCAGCAGATGCTGGGATGTCTCCAGTATATCGTTCAAGGTTCAAGGCCAGACTTGGCATTTCCGGTTTCCTGTCTGGCGCAGTATGCGAAGGATCTGCGACAGGCGACGGCGATTAAGCAGGTCATGCGGTTTATCAAGTCAACTGCAAGCTTATGCCTGGCGTTGGGTCACAAAGGAGATGTCCTGCATGTGTTCACCAATGCTAGTTGGGATTCGACCAAGGATGCAAAGGGTTTTGGCGGTTACATGACCTGCGTGGGATCGAGCCTTATCGGATGGAAGGCGCGCAAGCAAGGGATCGTCTCGCTGTCGTCTTGGGAGGCGGAGCTGGTTTCTATCTCAGAGGCTGTGCGAGATCTCAAGTGAACCCGTGACCACTTGAGAGTTGGGGCAAGTCGATTCGGTTGGCCTGCCAATGGACGTCTTCATCGACAGCAAGTCTGCCATTGATTTGCTGAACAACCCGTGTCACCACGAGCGGTCACCACAAAAAAATTTCCTTATGAGGAAATATTCCGTAGCTGAAGAATGACTTTTTCAGCTACGGAATATTTCCTCACAAGGAAATTTTTTTGTGTGTACCACAAAAACAGGAATTTTCAGATTTCGATTTCCTGTGCCAATCCATGTACGAAATGAGCTTGTGGGTACTAGGCTTTAAGAGGAAATTAAGTTGCAATAATGACATAAACAACTTATTCTAATTTCTTCCAATGCAAACATGCAAAAGCCAAATACAGTAAAACCTGCTTCACAGCTGTATCGTAAATACCATTAGCTTTCCTATGCTGCAATTGGCCACATTTGGTATACTTCTACTTCCTGCCACTGGTACCAGTTCTACTAGCCCACGTTTAAATGCACCTTTAGACCAACTTAAGATCAACTTAAGATCAATGATAATTTAATTTTTAGTGTTGTCTATTCTAATGCAATCAAAAATGTTTATATTCACAGAGAAGAAAATTTATTCAGCACTTTACATTGTAGCCAATAAATTTAAACGTATATTGTAAAACCCCGCTTTAGAGCGAATATTTAAGCCCAGAGCTAAAAATTGGCCCGCTTGACGGTTTTTCGGAGGTCAAAAATGACGGTTTTTCGATTATAAGCCCATTAAAACACATTCATGCGCTTACATGCGGATATAAGCCCATGTGCTAAATCTAAAAATCGGCCCGCTCGACTTTTTTTCAAAAGCCAAAAATTGAGGTTTTTCGATTATAAGCCCATTAAAACTTAAAACCCATTTATGGGCTCTAAAGCGGGGTTTTACGATAAATGTTGATTTTCAAAACGTTTTCGTCTTCCTTCTCAACAGGATCAAAACAAAAATTGATTATCGAAGCCTAAATGAGCATATCTTTAACTCGTGCCCAAGAGCCATTATTGGGAAATGGTTGAATTCCGAGTAAAGTTGCTAATAAGTTGTAAGGGTCCACTATGTCAATGGGTGGTGTGACCAAATTCTTCTTAAAATCTGCAAAAATAAATTTCACATTCTACAATTCCGACAATTCAAAGATTTATTCATCTATTTTTCATTTTTTTCTTCCTTCCTCCATCTGTGTTATAACAATACATTGCTGATGGAGCTACGTATTATATAACTTTTGTAGAAACTTTTCATTATCTTTCGTTACTCACCAGGTCCTCGAGCAAAGAAAATTCCTCTCATATCGGGATCTTCAGCAGCGTCATAACCATGGAAACCAAACCATTGCCAGTCGTAATTATCTCGTGGAATTTGTTTATCATCATTTTTAACTTAATAAATAATAAAAAAAAAAAAAAAAAATGAAATATATAAAAAAAAATTCTACAGCCTGTTTTTCAATAATTACTCCAGAAAGATAGAATCCTTTATGCACTTGAACAAATATTGGAGGAACACGTTGGCTTCGTTTTAAATGAAATCGCTCGGGTATTTCATCCCTCATGTACACACTGAGTCCGTTAATTCCTTTTAGCTTGTTATATACCTATTTGATGACAATAAAAAATCATTTTAACTATAGATTGATCAGTTAGAGTCATACAGCCATGAGGTCGATAATGCTTTCCTGCTAAGTACCCTTAACTAAGACCGACCCGCGAGATGACCGACCCGCGAGATTAGACAATTCACATAAATCCCTTTTTACTGCGTGTTCTCGTTTTTCTATTTTTAGATTTCATTGTTTTGGTCATCGTTCTACGACCCAGCACGTCTTTAGACTTACTTCCTGTTCGTAGCCCAAGGCCGGATAAATTCCAACATGTGATCCTCTGTCCAACACGAAGTCAACCTGATCGTGAGTGATTATGTTATTCAAATCGATTGTCTCGACATTAAAACGATCCGTTTCAGTCATGCCGTGATCAGAAACAATAACAATATTCAACTTGAAAATAAAAAACAAATAAATAAATAAAAATTATTATTTCTTAATCAAACTAAGATAAGTAAGCATTACACTATCATCCAGGCCCTTATCTGTTATACTATCCAACATTTTGCCCATTACTCCATCCAACAATCTCAGATAAGAACCATTCATTATATCTGGCCCTATGGCATGTCCAATTACATCAGGAAACTCACAATAAACCTAGAAAAACAAAATAAAAATATAAAACATGTTAATCTGAATATAGCAATGTATATACCTGCGCATATTTGATTTCATTGGTAGCAAACAAGTTGAGAGCCCTTTCCAAGTTCTCATGAAATGTCCTGAGATAATACTTTCTTTCGTAATGAGTAAATATTGCCGGTCGCACGCCATTTATGGAAATGTGTCCGCCAGGCCACAACAAGGAAGCAGTGGGTAGATTCTGACGAGTCGTTGTCACCCATAGAGGTTCAGCTTTTTCCCACCAGAAAGGCATGTCGCTGCCCTCATGCGGCATCATTTTGAAAAAAGTATTTGACGCTTTATCAAACATGTAATTCAGCGGAATGCCATGAGATTCACCGTAAAGTCCTAAACCAATCGAATGATATTACCAATGATATTACAGAGTTTGCGCCACTGCATTAAACGTTATAGTTACGAGTTAAAACCTCATAACTGTAACCATTAAGGGACCACACAAAAAAGTGTTTGCGGTAACCTGGATATAGTTACAGTTATAAACAGGGAGTGGTTTATAAAACCTGTACAGGAACTAGTTACATCGGGAAGGCTTTGCCTCCGATATTTTTATATCGATTGTGAAGGAATTAGAGTTATGCTGGATTCTCACTTGCGGTAAAATCGTGCGATTTTATTGCGTTTTGCGGTTTTTTAAAACTCATTTTGCCTCAAAATTGCGCTATTTTTAAAATTGAAAATTTTTCTAGCTTCCCACATGCAGCAAAAACACAGAAAAACCTAAAAAAATTTCAATTTTAAAAATAGCGCAATTTTGACGTTTGTTTTCCGCGCGGAATTCGCGCGATAAAGTGGAAAAATCGCAAGTGAGAACCCAGCTTTATGAGGTTTTTCTTACAGTTATAACTATAACGTGTAATGCGTTGACGCAAACTCTAAAATTAAACATTTATATTACAATTATAAATTATGAATGATTATTATTATTATTTCCATTATTATACCTGTTGCAATTGCATAGTATCCAGGAAATGACTCTGATGGATACAATGGATCCATGTATTCTGCCTGAATTCCTTGTTTAACAAACCTTTTAAACGCGCCGTCAGGTTCGGTATAATTAATGTAATCCCAACGAAAACCATCCAAAAGTATCAGCAACAATTTATGATCTCGGTATTTTCCATTGTTTCGAACAACAAAACTTGAAATAAGCCAAAAATTGAGGCACAACAGGTAGAAATGAATGCAATTCATTCCTAAACTTTTAGATTAAATAATAACTACCCACAAAAATAATTGATAAGATAACAAAATATTGATTAAAGGTTCATATTTTATTACCTAATTATTATTAATTATAAATCTGCATTTAGCATATCTTTTACATTATTCCATGTGCCATTATTGGGCAATGCAGAAATATTAAGTAAATGAGCTAACAGATTATAAACATCAACATTGTTGATTGCAGGTACTTGAATTCCTTTTCGAAAAGCTGCAAACACAAACATCAATCATTTCTTCAATCATTTCCACACTTTTCTTTGATTTTCCTTTACCAGGTCCAGAAGCAATGAAAGTGCCCCACATGTCTGCAAATCCGATCGGATTATAGCCATGATATCCCATAATAGGAAAACTCACTGGTCCACCTCCAATTTGTTTCCTGTCATTTATCTAAAGAAATATACACAAGATTAAGTGGATTCATGGACACTGGTATTGCATTTACTGGTGATATGTAGTATCCCTTGAGAGTTTCAATGAAAATAGGTGGAACTTTATTACTATTTTTCAAATGGTAACTGTCTGGTATTTGGTCTTTTTTGTAAACTTTAATCCCACTGATCTTTTTTAATTGATTGTAAACCTGAAAAAATATAAACATCAAGTTGCACTTGCACACTCATTAGTCATTAGCCATTATGTCACTTTGTCCTCTTTTCCACACTTTGGAAAGATTCCCATATTAGATCCATGATTGGAAACAAGATTTACATCTTCAATGTCGAAGAAATTATGCAGCTTCAAATTTGTAACCGAAAAGGGATCAGTATTTGTCATTCCATGATCAGACAAAAGAATAATATTCAACTGCGAAAAGAAATAAGGTCCGGTGAAACTAGATTCCAATAAACATAAGACAAACTCAGATACAGTGTAGTACAGTGTACCAGTACAGAGTACAGAGCTTGTCCTAATTGCCAAAACAGAGTGTTGCTTACACTTTGATCGAGTTTTTTCAACTTGACGTAACTTAAGAAATCCCGAATCACGTCGTCTATAAACATCGGAACCATATAATTCTTCATTATATAAGGGCCGAAAGTATGAGCTAAAGCATCGGTCCACTCAGAAAAGACCTAAGAGAGTAAACCTTAAGAGTAAATGTAAAGTGTAAACATTAGTTGCTGTTCAATCCTGAAAACAAAAGTCACTTATTTGCCTTAACGATCTTACGTACGTAAGGCACGTATGATTTCGTCGACGTCAAAAATGTATCCTCTTAACTTATTTTTCCAGTCTTTAAACTAGAAGTATTGAAACAACCAATTGTTTTTACACGATCAAACACATACCGATAGCCGTTTTGGAATAAGCGAACAAAGCTGTGTGCGCATGACCAATTTTTAAGCGTGTTTATTAAGAAGTCACTTTTCCTTAAGGCCGACAAGAAAGAAGTGACTTATTCTTTTCAGGTTTTGAATGCACTACTGAATTTCAACCTGGCAAAAGTGGATGTTGTTCGAACCCGAAGCGAGTAAATTGACAGCTTTACGCAAACTCCTTTGCAAACTGTAAGGTGATAACTTCAATTTGTAAGGACTCGCAATTTGTGGACGGATTTGCCTAATAGGTATATCGGCCGATGGCCAATCCAAACTGGCCGTTGGAATACCATTCCTCTCAGCTGTCACCCAGATTGGTTCAGCCTTGTCGAACCAAGAAGACCGCTTTGAATCTTTCCCTTCGCCCATGTTAAAGACTACGTCTTCGTCCGGGTCGTACATGTAGTTGGACACTACTCCGTGGTTCTCGGCATACAGCCCTATCAATACAATAGAAATAACAATATATCTGAATTGTGGAGATAGATAGATAGATAGATAGAATTGAGTTCATAGACGCAAGCGGCGACTTAGGCCATACACGTCTTTTAATCTGACATACTAAATCTGATAGATAGAATTGAGTTTATAGACGCAAGCGGCAACTTAGGCCATACACGTCTTTTAATCTGACATACTGAATCTGACCAATATAAATCTGACACAGACAAACACATTTGACCATTGATAAACACTACATTCGTACATTCCATTGCAGAATGGAATCAGCATTACATCATCAAAAAAATGGTCAAAAACAGAGACAAAAGCCACAGAGGAGAAAGCGGAGCAAAAAAAGGAGATATAGATAACCAGAGAACCCATTAGCACCACTGCAGCGGAAAAACAAAGTGCTGCAATGAAGTACCCAGGGGAGGCCACAAAGAGACTGAGCTTGGAAGTTTTCTTCCCCGAATTGTGGAGAAGGAAATACAGTTGGCTAGCAAACTACCGGGCAGATGTCGCTGCCATACGTTGTCAAAAAAAGACGAAATCAAATCCTTACATCGTATTCTTTCGGAAACAACGGCATGCCGGTAGTAATTACGAGTCTGACAAGTTCATGACAAGTAGACAACTGGTCAATTAATAATGAAATGAACAAAATGGCGTTCTTTCCGAGAGAATACGATGTAGAATGTATTCTTTGAAGCATAGATCGATACCTGTGGCAATTGCAAAGTAGTTTGGATATGACTCGGATGGATAAATGGGCATCATGTGCTCAGCCTTTACGCCACTTTTTATCAGCTTTTTAAATCCTCCAGTTTCCGGTAGGCCATCGACATAATCCCAACGAAAAGCATCCAATAGAATAAGCAGTACTTTATCTTTCTTCGGTGATGTGGCAGCGCTGAGCAAAAGCAAATAATCAATAAGAAGAGGAAAACCAACAGCAACCAACATTAATGATTTCAGCAATTTCATAACTAAAAGAAAAGAAATAAACATTAAAAAAAATACCTAATATTGTTTTATCCAAATATTAATAATTCATTTCTCAAATAATTACTTCAAACAAGATATAATTAGCCGAATTAAAAGCAAATTGTGCAGAAATGCAGCCCTACTCACCTCCGTAGGGAACAATAAAAGACTGTGTGTAATGCCCAATGCTATTATATCCCCGAAGCCCCAAGGTTCACATTTGTCTGTTTCTAAGCAACAGGTATGGTGGTCCATTCTTCTTTTATATCAAACAACACCTGTACTTTATAATTTATTAAGTACAATAAATAGTACAGCAGTGGATATTTCCCTATAATCCCACTATACACCGTCACCGCGACAAATAAATTTTGGGAGAAAAGGTGACTGACACTTTAATTTTTGTAAATTCCGAATTAGGTACTGGGTACAGTTTACGAATCGCATTTATTTCCCAATAATAATAATAATAATAATAATAATCGATCGCATGATTAAAACTTTATTCGACACTAGTATAACGGTAAAACGACGGTCATTCTCAGCGCGGTGTCTCGACCTAGCGAGAAAAGCGGCAAGTTGAGAAAAAAATCCATAACTGAATTGCGAGATGAAGCTCGCATCAGTTGAGGTGCGTCGATTTGATTTGTCAGCTGGAATGTTAGGGATCCGTGAATTGAACAATTTCTAATTGAGCAGCACGCGACATGCCAAACAGGTGACGGTTAAAAGATGGCGCAAACCCCGGCCACTATTTGCTCGAAATGAATTTCTCCATCACATTTGCGCTTCTCGTCGCTGGGCTGACAATGAGTGCGAATCCGAATCCGAATGCGAGTCCGAATCCGAATGCGAGTCCGAATCCGAGTCCTGTTGCTGCTCAACACCAAAACGCCGAGCAAACTGATGATGATGATGATGGAGAATCGTTTCAATTCGATGACGATGACGAAACCACGGACAGTAAGTTGATTACGTCACACTTTCGACCCTAATTCACTAACACACCCATCATTCACTCATAATGCGCTCATTTCATGTGCACGTCACGACACATGTCGTAGGCTAATGCGCATTACGCTTTTATAGTCTAGAATAATTTGCTTAGTCATACAGGAATAATAAAATATTACACGCTCAAACTCACCTGCTTTTACTTTGCTTTTCGCTGGGTTTAGAAGTGTCGGGTTATGGGCAGCACATTTCCAGCTGCGTCGATTATCGATAGCTATTAATTTATGCACATGTGCCCTCGCCGATGCCCTGCCAACCTTACCACCACCCAGGGCCCCTAGGCACTTGATATTTCCCCCACCATCTTGAAGCTATTTTGGAAATTTAGCAAATTAAATGCACTAGTACAGAACATATAATTTTTAATCGACTTTAATGACTTTAATAAACATCAGAATAATACAGTCTATGTTACTATAGTTACGTTATTCTATAAAATTTATAGAATCATACGACCACCGGGGCCCCTAGGCCGAAATTTTCCCCGAAGATAGAATTCGAACTAGCCAGACTAGAAAAACCTTGCCCGAATGATCTCCTATATGACGTCAGGTCCACCATCTAGAATTGTAAATCACATTGAAAAATGTTCCGAAAGCTGTTTATTAACAAACAATAAGTTACTTTATTCCCATTTTCTATTACTCAACCATGAATCTTAGTTAAGAAATAAATAAATAAATAAATAAATAAATAAATAAATAATAAATAAATAAATAAATAAATAAATAATAAATAATAATAATATATAGGTGATGTGGACACCAGTGATCTGGGGCTGTTCATAGGTGATGTGTGCGAGGACAAGTGCAGCGATGATTTGGTTCATTCGTTCTGCAACAAAGCGAGCAACACTTGTCAGTGCGACAGTGCCCATCCGATCGCCCTCAACAAACACAACTGCCTTCCACGTAAGACTTTCAAATTGCTTAATTTCCATTTTTATCAACAATTTGATAATGTTCCAAACCATCATTATAGAGAGAGAGAGAGAGAGAGAATTAAGAGATTGATTAATTAATTAATTTGTTTTTGCAAAGCCTCTTTCTTTTCTCGTTTTCTCGGCTTCACCGACCACTAATGCTGAAATGCAGTCAACAGTAAGTCGAGACCAGTATTTCATTATTTCATTTGGTTTTTTTCTCCCTTTTCCAGCTCTGTCTCTCGGAGATCTTTGCAATCACGTTGAATCGTGCAGTTACACCGAACCCAATGCAATATGCGCTGAAGTGTCTAAATACTATTACAAATGTGCTTGTAAGGCTGACTACCAGCTGACAGCAACTCCCGATGGAAGTAAATGCACAACTGGTAAGATTTTTTTATTTTTATTCAATCGCTTTTTTCCCTTTTCCTTTTAAGAACTAATTTCAACTTAAAGGTCGAGTCTAGTCATAATAAAAAATTAAAATCTCGAATTTGACATGCTTGCGAAACGTCCTTAATTCTGTTTTCTAGTCAAGCACGAGCCACAATTTGCTTTCATCCGTGTAATTGTTCGCCATATACTCCCACGATGCATTGCACTGCGCTGTTAGTTGGTAGCCCCGTCCTAGGACGAACTTTAAAATGCCCCTTTAAAATCTAGTCTATGTCGTATCATTTCCTTCGTTTCCACGACGCAATTCTGATCTGTTCGTCTTTCCGTACCTCCTACTTTAGACATCTTTACGTAAGATGTCCAAAGTAGGAGGTTTCGGATGAATATGACTAAGTCAGCTGCACACTTAACCCTTGGATGGGCAACCTAATATAAAAAAACCTATATATAAAAAAACTTGAAGTATTTGCTTTGATATTTATTCAAATAATTGAGCGGCAAATTTTAGCCCCTTAAAACCCCAGCGGAAAAAAAAAGCCGGCTTCGCTGCATATTGGCTAAAGCGTTTCTGTTTAGGGTTACTAGCAGGCGATCGCATTAAAAAAAGATTGTCCGTGCGCATGTGCAGTGGCCGTTTTTGGAAAAAAAACTAGCGCCAACAGCGGGAGTTTTTTTTCAACCAAATGCAACGGCGCTTTAACTACTCGACCCGAAATATGAACATCCACTAATGTTAGTTTTAAAGCTTGCCTATTTTATTCAGTTCAGCAATACTGAACGCAACTTAAGCGAGTCATTTGCCGTAACAACGTCATACGTGATGCGTTTAAGTCAACTACGTTAATTTCTCTAAATCAAATTGAACGCACCTATCTATTTTCTATCTATTTTCAATTACATTTAAATTTAGTTGAAAAAGAAGAATCCTCACTACCGACAGAACTGCCCACAGCTTTAGGGATAGGAGTTGGGTTGAGTTTGTTTGCAGCTCTCTTGTGTCTGGTGTTAAGATTATTCAGCAAGTAAGTCATCAATTCCAACAATTCGATTCAATTGAATGTGCAATTCAACGTTGACATTTTCAGCGCAAGATTCGGCGAACCCCGTGGTCACTACGCTTACGCTGGCCCTCCAACAATATCCTTGACAAATGCATCTAGTTTTACTGGACCCAGAAGGTCTAGTGGACCAGGCTCAAATCCGACTTCCAGACGCCAAAGTTACTCCATGTTAACACCCTCCAACAAACCAGGTCAACGTATTATTCTTGTTAGTTTCACTCACCTTTATTTTATCTTTCAATTTCAATTTCAATTTCTATAGGATCCCGTCGTCCAAGCACAGGTTCAATATGTAGTCAGTCATCCGAGCGAAACGTGTCGCACGAACAATTACGTCCCACATTGAGTGCACCGTCATCGTCAGTGTTGGCAATCTCTTCAATCCGGTCTCCGTGCAGAAGGATTCCTGTTTTCACTAATGTTGTTGTCGAAGAGAACGACACGATTGAAGACAGTCCTGATGATCCTGATGATCCTGATGATCCTGATGATCCTGATGATCCTGAAATTCAAGTGATTCCATCACAACCAACTCAATATCAACACACAAAGTCCTAAAAAAATGCAATATCCAATCTTCCATACAATAGTACAATAATACTAAAAAACAGACTCTTTACTCTTAATTAGGGGTGCACCGGATATCTGGATTCGGCTTCGGTGTCCGGTGATCCGGCTGAAAATGAAAATATTTGGTATTCGGATATTTGGAAATTTCAATGTTCTGGTTCTGAAAATCCGGTTCGGAATTGTTCTAAATTTCGACCGGTATATTTGGTCGAAATTTAGTTGTATACAAATATTAATATTAATATTAATATATAATTTTTTAAATTTTTTTTTAATATTTTACAATTGGGTTTTGAGGTCCGGTGTTCAGGATTTTCACATGAAATAATCCGGTATTCGACCGGTATTCGGAATTTAAATAAATTCAAAATTCGGTGAAATTTGCTATCCGGAATCCGGTAATTTTTGGATTCAGTGCATCCCTACGTCTTACTTTTCTTTTCCACAGTTGGTCACGCGCTACAAAGAGATAACACTCTAAATCAACTGGATGACATTAATTTTTAATTTAAAACCTTAAACCTTTGTCATGTCATAAATTTATATAATATTCACTTTTTTTTTTTGCTCTATAAAAAATGTTGTTAATGAAAAATTTATAAAATCAAGGGTTCCATGCAGTTGGTCCTTAAACGGATCCAATATTAATGAGTACTGCCTTAAAGAGAAAGTACAATTGCGCTATACCAAGATACACAACCCTCTCCACCAGAAACAGACTAAAAAAAAAACAAAAAAATCTATAATCGACAATTGAGACAAATACGTTAGATTATATATTTGTATCAATTGATAATAATTTTTAAATGGCAATTTAATATGCTAGTTTTAAAATAAAACTTAACAACTTCGTCTAAAACCGTTCTTTCGACCATTCGGTCTTCCGCTATGGTTCACTGCACATCAACTCAATATCAATCCAAAGACCAAAAGTCATCCAAAAGTGAATTCTCGTTTTGTATCTTGATGCATCTCAATTGTTGATCTTGTCCTAAAATGGTGAAAAGTCAAAGAATTATATATATTTGCATAGCTAAATGTTAATAGTATTCAACATACTTGAAAATGGCACATTTCACATTTCAAATGCTATCAACTTGTCTGTTTCAAAAATAGATGGTAAAATAATCCCAAAAAAAATATTAAATTGGTTCAAATTTCGATATAATGGACCAAATGTGGACCAATGGGAACAGAAGCAAGTCTTTCAAGAGTGATCAACAAAGTACAAATGGCAAATGCTAGCCTTAACCTTAACCTTAACCTTAACCTTAACCTTAACCTTAACCGTAAATTTTATATATATACATGTATCAACATTGTAATGTATATTTTCAGGTGTTAATTAATACTAAAAATGTGCTTCGACCTATAGATATTAATATTATTACCTCACACTTTGTAAAATTGTAAAATTGTAAAATTGTAAAATTGTAAAATTGTAAAATTACAATAAATTTACAGCATACAAAACTTACCTATTTTTATCCTAAGAAAAAAACGAACGAACGAACGAACGAACGAATCATATTTTATTGACAATTAAACAAAAATCAAGAAAAATCATGAGTACAGCGCTGAATTTGAATACAAATGACATATAGCAAATTAATAGTCAAACTAAACAATTGAAATTAAAACGTTCAATTAATTCCAACAATGTGACAAAAGGAATTCGATGGCAGTGAAATGGAATAGATAGATCGAATGCGTTGCATCCTTACAACGGACAAATGAGTTAGGAAAATACAGATATCCATTTATGACCATTCGTATATCCTGCCATTACGCGAATTGATGATTAGGTCGGAGTCGGAGGTGGGAGTTCGACGACGCAATCGGTGGCCGGGTACGGCGGTATATTTAATTCATATCTTGCGGCTAAATTCGGAGGAACGAATCTTCCACCCAAAAAATGGAACTTTCCTTTGAATAGTTTCGCGCTTCGTTTAGGTGCTGTCAGCGAGATGAGTAATTCCGGCTGTAAACCCTCTGGATTGCCGTCTTCAACATCCCAACCTGAATAAATATAGAACAGAATAGAAACACAAAAGCTAAACACATCATTATCGCGGTTTATCATCAGTTTATCAGCTCAGTTCCAGCCCCCCCCCCCCCCAATCCAAACATCACGGACTGATCTTTTAATCCTCAATTTCGACTTTGAAAAATCATCGCGATAAATTGTATCGCTGCATTTTCATGTCGCAGCAAAAGGAAACATATGGGGGTCACGGTACATTACTGTATCGTAAAACCCCGCATGAAAACCCATAAGCTTATAATCGAAAAACCGCCATTTTTGACCTCCGAGAAAAAAATCAAGCTGGGCCGATTTTTAGCCCTGGGCTTATATCCGCATATAAGCCCGTGGGTTTTATTGGGCTTATTTAATTGGCTTATAATCAAAAAACCGTCATTTTTGACCTCCGAGAAAAAATCAAGCTGGGCCGATTTTTAGCCCTGGGCTTATATCCGCATATAAGCCCGTGGGTTTTAATGGGCTTATTTAATTGGCTTATAATCAAAAAACCATCATTTTTGACCTCCAAGAAAAAATCAAATTTTTAGCCCTGTGCTTACATACGCATATAAGCCCGTGGGTTTTAATGGGCTTATTATTTAATTGGCTTATAATCAAAAAACTTTTTGACCTCGGGAAAAAATCAAGCGGGCTGATTTTTATCCGAATACAAGCCCATGGATTTTATTTTTTAATAGCTTGACCTTCCCACTTGGCAGAAACTCAAGACAGAAAATTTTCTGCTGTGCAGAAAAGCATGTTTTTCTGTCGTTGGTTCCCGCCTGTGGACTGAAAAGTGAGCAAAAAAGTTCAGAAAAGTAGAATTTAAAAATGGATGCCAGCTAAGAAAGGCAATTTGTAAACGCGGCTGCTTTCTACACTCAAATTTTTCTGCAGCAGAAAATTTTCTGCCGGAATTTCTGCCAAGTGGGAACCAAGCGTTAGTTATTTCGGAATCGTTCGTTACCCGATGGGATATCGATGCTGGCCACTGCTATGTCGGCGCGCTTTATCTTATCGAGAACCTCGACAAATTCAGGACGGACAGGAGGCTTGAAACTAAATCCAAAAATGGCATCCACCACCAAATTGAAAGACTCTCTGATCAAAGGTGCATCGGGAAGAAACGATAAAAAAGGAATGTCCATTTGCTGACATTGAGTCGTCAAATTGACAAACAGTTGCTTCGGAGATTGTTTCGGATAAAAAACAGACGGATTGTAACCCTACATACAAAAACCACAAAAAAAAAGAATTAAATCATGTCGACATATGGAATATAGAATATAGAACTTACAAACATTTTCAGATGTCGCGCGCATACTAAACCATCACCGCCATTGTTTCCTGGGCCGCAGCAGACGAGGACGGTCGATCCTTTAGTCATTCGTGCGAGCGGATAACAACGAGCGATGGCCGTGGCGCAACTCAATCCAGCCAGTTCCATCAACTGGTCCACGCTGAATGCATACTCGCTGAAAAGCTCTTGGTCGATTTTCATCGCTTCTTCTTGGCTGAAAATTGAAATGAATTTTTTCATCAATTTTATTCGTAAACAATTTTTTTCCCTTCAAATCATCCTTATAAGATGACAATGCAGCTAGATTTCAATTTCAATTTCAGTTTCAGTCTAAAACCCCATTAAATGTATTTTTAACGATGAAATCATGTATTCAATTCAATTCGATGAAATGTAGAATAGAAAAATAGAAAAAGAAAAGCACTTGATCTTGATGGTAGTACAGCTTTAATATCAACAACCTAGAACTACATCGCAAACTTCCGTCTTCATTTACCCTTACGGGCCTTTCCTCAGTGTTCGTCGTCGTGTTAATGTTTGCAATGTTTTAGAGAAAAATAAACCGAAGAGCAAACGCAATAAAATAGCTATAAAAAAACAGAGCAACGAAGATTAAATAACACAAAAAATTCACTTTTTATTCATCTTCTCTTTTTACCGTTCAAATCACATAAATCCCATTTGAATTATAGAATTTTACCGACCCGTGGAAAGTGCCGAAACGTAGTGTCCTTGGTTCGTTTCTTCTCTCTACTCCTCTCCGTCGTCTCCCGGTAGCTTATTTACTAAGCAATAGTAGTTTGTTTTCCGTTCCCATCCTGACTACTTGGTTTTGTTTCTTCAAATTTCTTCTCATTAAACTTTCAAATCAATCAAAACAAACCAAACCAAACCAAACCAAACCAAACCAAACCCGATGTTTACTGCATCATAGTAATTTCAAATTAAATTGCAGTTAATTCTGCAATTGACTCCGCTCCACAAACACACACCACAGGGGGGGAGAGAATTGAGTCTCCCTCCTTCCCCATAGCGAAAGAAGAAACATAACAACAACAAGCAGGTAATCAACATCCCTGAGAGATGAAATATTGGAGTATCGCTAAAAACAAGAAACAACGAAACAACGTGTTCTCAGCTCCCGCCCCCGCCCCCGCCGATAATTCAATCGGAGATCGATTCTGCACAGACAACTCGTCCATAGACCCAGCCGCCTGGCAAATTAATTGTGCAGTATCAAAGTAACATTTTGTGTTTCCAACCATTATAACCGGAAAAAACCTAACCACTTTAGCAATAATAGATATTAGTTTTGCTCGCTAACCGCAAACTTACATTTTCTCGATTAGATCTTTAATCTGCCATGATGTTGAGATAAGAGATGAGAGTAAAAGTGGAAGGATAGATCTGCTTTAAGTTTTGTTTAACAAAGATGTGATAATATCCTTTTCTTTTCTCGGTTTTAATACTTTAAAGCTTTTGCCACTTAAGTCTCATAATAAGTCCTCTGGTTAGTTCACACTGGTGTTCACACTACTCCGTAACGCAATGCATTGCGGGCTTAAAAACACAGACGTAGACGTAAGTTCTTATTTCAAAATCAATTTTGAAGTAGGACGTAACGTAACTTAAGAACTTACGGCCAACCAATGACAACACAGCTGCTTCCCTCACGAAAAATGAGATTAGATGAGACATTGCGTGATTTTTAGTTCACATTGAATGTAACGTAACTTACGAAAATTTAACGTAACTTACAAAAATTTAACGTAACTTACAAAAATTTAACGTAACTTACACAAATTTAACGTAACTTACAAAAATTTAACGTAACTTACAAAAATTTAACGTAACTTACACAAATTTAACGTAACTTACACAAATTAACGTAACTTACACAAATTTAACGTAACTTACAAAAATTTAACGTAACTTACAAAATTTAACGTAACTTACAAAATTTAACGTAACTTACGAAATTTAACGTAACTTACGCAAGACAAGGCAGTTGCGTCTAGCCAATCAAATTCATCCACTACTCTCTCCTCAGTTTCGTCTTTAACGTAACTTACACAAATTTAACGTAACTTACACAAATTTAACGTAACTTACACAAATTTAACATAACTTACAAAAATTTAACGTAACTTACAAAAATTTAACGTAACTTACGAAAATTTAACGTAACTTACGCAAGACAAGGCAGTTGCGTCTAGCCAATCAAATTTATCCACTACTCTCTCCTCAGTTTCGTCTTGGATCTAGATCCAAACCCAGGTTTCGTTAAAACAACCTGATTGGCTAAATGCAACAAGTAAACAAAATAATGTGTTACAACTGCATTTTCTTTCCTTACGCTATGTGAACACAAGTGAGAACCTACCTTAATGCTAGGTTCCCACTTGGCAGAAACTCAAACGAAAAATTTTCTGCCCTGCAGAAAAATATGTTTTTCTGTCGTGTGAAAAGTGGGCAAAAAAAGTACAGAAAAGTAGAATTTAAAAACGGATGCTAGCTAAGGAAGGCAATTTCTAAACGCTGCTGCTTTCTACAGTCAAAATTTTCTGCCGGAATTTCTGCCAAGTGGGAACCAAGCATTAGAGCCATCAATCATCGTGGTCGGAATGTCAGACAGCGTATAGCACACAAAGACAACAAATGATTATAATTTGAAACAAAGTTTTGCATTGACAATCATTTGAAATACCATTCTAAAAACCATTCTATCTAATTACTAGCAGTATATGTATACCTGATGTAAGTCATAGAATCAAACTCAAAGCTCGGCTCACTTTTCGGTGTGTCAGCACCCGAACTTTTTGTCTTCCTTTTGAAAGAGAAACCACGAGCCTTTTTCTCTCCCTTTTCGCTCATTATTTTCCAATGATTCTTCAATCAATAAAAGATCCATTCAAAAGCTTCCGCCCATGGTACCCTGCAACAAAACAAAAACAAAAATATTAACATTTTCATTTTAATATGTGTATAACTTGATCTACAATGCATATCTGTATTCATAATAATTTGCTACTTAAATGGCAATAACAATATGCTAGTTTTAAGTAAATTACTTCTTCCGTCATTGGTTCCCAGTACCATAGTAGGCGGGTTCGAAAAGTCATTTAAACGAGTGTAATCACGTTTACACTCGTTTAAATTTTAATTCGTGTAAACGTCGTTCAACTGTCTTAAACGGAAACGACCTATTTTCGTCGTGCAAATGCACGTGCAACGGAATTTGACGTTTAAAGTGTTGTATTTGCCGCCATCTTGAATCCTCGCTTCGAATGTAAGTAGTAACAATGTGCATGACTCTCAAAATTGTTACTATTGTTACTATTTGTTACTAATTGTTACTATCTAATGTTACTTTTGTTGTAAAAGAAAAGCAGGCAAGAATGAAGTGCTTGCTGAAAAACAACTGCTCCGTACAGCTTGTTTGTTTATTACGGCAGCCATATTTGTGTGAATTATGTGTAAATTCCAGTGTAAATTCCAGTGTAAATGCTTATGCAACATTCTAACTCGAAAAGTCAGTCGTGCAACTTGACATTTACACTATCAGTTACACTGGTCGTTCAGTGCAAAATCATTTTCGAACCCGCCTAGTTTTTTGAAGGTCAAGTGTAGTCAAAATTTTAATTTTAATATGTGAAAGACTGTTAACAATAACATGTATTTCATTCTTTAGAATATTTTATTGTTGCATATTTATTATTTTATAACAATTCCAATATTCCTTAGCAAAAATGCAATGCATCATGGTCGAATGACGCTCCCAATTTTAAAATTTAGACGACCTAGAACTAACTCTCGAGTTTGGTTGAATTTTCTGTCTCTGAGCATTCGTAGATGCTTTTTGTGTTTACAATCAGAACTGGTGACGTCGATCAATGCTTGTTCGACCATGATGCATTGCGTGACAAAGTTGAGTTAAATCAAAAAATCATTAGGTGCGTTCAATCCTGAAAAGGAAAAGTCACTTCTCCTTATCTGCCTTACGGAAAACTCACTTCTCAATGAACACACTTAAATTGTTCATGCATGTTCCTTTTCATTTGAATTTTTATTGTTTCAACTATGGAATAAAAATTAGATTTCGTCGATAAAATTGTGTAGTCCATCTTAGCTAATATATTTTATGAGAATCTGTTAGAAAATAGATAAAATTTGTGAAAAATGACGACAAATCGGGTGCGGACATGACCAAACATCGTGGCCAACGTAGGTGCACGTTCCGCGGCCACGATGTTCGGTGATGTCCGTACCCGATTTGTCGTCATTTTTCGCAACTCTTACCTATTTTTATGCCGATTTCTCAAAGAATCGTTAGGATGTTGTTTAATGACGTCCCCACCTACGAAATTGGCAGGTTTTATTCACTAAAAATTTAGTTTGGAGTAGGTCTTAACGTTTCCAAGATGGATGCCACTAGGTTAAAAGCTATTTTTTGTGAGCACTGCGCATGTGCAGTAAAAAGAAGTGACTTCTATAAGGCAAAGAAGTGAGTTGTGTTTGCCTTTTCTCTAAAGTCACTTAAGTCACTTCCATACGGCAAATATGACGTAAATTACGTCATATTTGCCTTTTAAAAGTGGTTTCAGGCAAATAAGTGACTTTTCTTTTCAAGATTGAACGCACCTAATGTTTTGTAGTCCAAAAATGTGCGTGCCATTGTTAACGAACAAAAACAATCGTAAAAAATTTTTAAAAATTATTTACATTTGGGTTTTTGTATTGTTGCGCACATTTTTTGGCTACGAAGCAATGATTTTTCGACTCAGCTCGACTAGAGGATTAAAATAAGATATCACAATATATACTTTTGGTACAATGCAAAAAAGTTCACTTTTCAGTTTCGTGCACGAATTGTTGGATAGAGTTTAGATATTGTTTTTACTATCCACCAATTCCCGCCCATCTCCTTGGGGATGCTAAAGTCAAAGGTGTTGGGTGTAGTCTCTGTCTGGACAGTGTCTTGAGGCAAGTGCCCACACCTTCACCATGCTGACCATGGAGCCAAAATATCCAAACCAACAATTTTTAAAATAAATGATGATTTTTTTGTGAACAATGGAATTAAATTGATAAAGTTTTGAATTCTAATTTTTATTTTTATTTTTTGTAACTATTTTTTTACTGAGAGAAATTAATGTACGAATAGCCGCTCCTCTCTAATTCCCGCTCAGTCTCCAATTACCGCCCATTCCTTCTGTGCCTAATTTAACTAAGCGCCCGGGCCGTTATTGGACGATTTACGGCATGCAACAATAAAATATTTTAAAGAATGAAATACATGTTATTGTTATCAGTCTTTCACATATTAAAATTAAAATTTTCATTACACTTGACCTTCACGAGTAAAACAACCAACCAACCAACCAGTCTGGCTTGCATCAAACATCAACAATCAACAAACATAATCCACTTTGTTTGTTTCATCTGGTGTTTAGTTGACAACATATGTTGAGCAACATTACCAGTATCTCATTAATTTTTTACGTTTTTTTATCCCAGTAGAAAACTAGAAATCTCAAAATACTCAGAATCCTCTCTTCTCCGCTCTATCTTGCTATCTATACAATTAGATAAAGCGCTTGGTCATTGGTCAATGTAATGCAATTCTTTCTTCATGCTACACTACACCAGAGTGACCTCCAAATAGATTGGAGTTTGTGGTCTATTTCATCCTTTGTGGATATTACATATTGACTCTCCTTTCCTTTTCTATTTCCTTTTCCTTTACCATCTTTCAATCATCCATCAACTAAAACACATTGACCGTGCTTCGTGGAACATCCGACTGATGAATGGAGATGTATCAATACCATGACAAGTCAATCACTTATTCATTTCAACTAATGGAATGATCCACAAAAGAGACAACTCTTTAATCACCAATTATGGAGCCAGGACCAGGATTGCTTGTTTGCAACAGCAGTGACAACAGTCTTACGAGCCAATAACTGTCGCGAAGCAAAGCTCCGTTAGTTTACTTGTAGTTAAGTATCTACTGGCCCAATTAAGTATCCAATTAAGATAGAAAAATCAAATAAAAATTCCCCGTTCCTGTCCCCTTATCACCCTGTCAGGCTGTCACCAGTGAGAAAGAATGTTTTCGAGCCACCTAAGTGGTTCGGGGACGTGGAAAAACAGATAAATTAGCAAAATATTGGAAAATAGTGTTAGGTTGACGTCTCCTCCGCTTGATTGAGTTTCAGCTCGATAGCAGATAGAAGCCCGGCAAATCAATCGACGAATACATCTCTTAGCGTATTCCCCCGGAAACAATGGCATGCCGGAAAATAATGAGTCCGACCAGAAAGCCAGGTAATTCGAATTTTCCAGCATGCCGAATAAAGCGAGACCAAAATAGTCACAAAATAACCTGCAGTTATTTTATTGGTTTTTAGGGACCGCTGATCAGTCTCTTCGGCGACAACATGGCGAAACGAGAAGGCATTATTTGCAAGTGTTGACAAAGATGACTGATCGGTAGCCCTGTGCCGTGAAATTTCCAATGGTACATCTTATCTATGTTTCTCAAAGTTTGTGCGTCTGTAAGTGATCTGATTGGCCGATTTCAATGACATCATATTGCAAATGACATCCAAATTGTGTTTCTACCCAATTTTTTTGGTTTGATACAATAAAAATACATGTTCTGCAGCTCTAAAAACAGCTTATTTGTTGCTGAACACTGCTGTCCAGTAGGTTTTCACATTTAAAGTGAGAAAACCTGCGTTTCCCCGGCGCGAACATGTGGTGGATATTTTTTAATTGCGCCAATAGGTGGCATCTAAATAATGTTATCGGCGCCTAATTAACGCCATTGTGTCTCGATGGTAAATGGCTAAAATGTTTTAAAAGTGTGTTTTTATTCATGAGACTCCGTGGGATTTAACGGGATTTAACAAAATTTACGAGCAAAGCCGGGCTGTAACTGCTAATAATTCCACAAAAACTTGGTTTTTTGGAGGGTTGACTTATTTTATCATAAAAAATAAAACCACCAAGTAAGCGAAAACGTTTCCGTCGCACATTAGAAAAAAAACTTGATACTTTAAAACGTCTTGATGAGCTGGATGGAAATATTTTTACGACACCTATTCGATTTTTACGGCATACCAGAAAAATGACCAGTTGTCTACTTGTTAATCCTCAAAACTCTGAAATTTTGGAACAACGTAGAGCCCGATTAATGGTCACAATTGTAACCATTTGGAGTCCCTACTTTGAAACGCTTTAGTGATGTTGTCATGGTTTTTCCAACCAACACTAGGTGTCAACAATTGTAATAATAAAGACATGCGGTCAAAATGTTGTTTTAAACAGCATGCAACGTGTTTTTAATCATTTATTTATAATATATCAACTTAATTTAAATTGCAATTAGTTTCACATTAACTCAGTTGACCAAGTGTTTCAAAGATGAAGAGTTAATGCTGTGTATGGTTATTTAGTTTATATATAGGGGGCGCAATATTCTAAAAGCGCTCTCACTAGAGTAAAAATTTGCAATGAAAACAACCAAAAACTTAAGCTGGGAATTTAAGGGGACCGTTTTGTCTTTTTACAATAACTTTTTCATTTTATGCCTGATTGCAATGAAATTAATTCAGAAAATGTAAATGCATATTCTTAACAGCTACTGCAAATTTCAGATTTTTTAAAAAAAATTTTAAAAAAATTTGTATTCACAACTGCAGCTGGTCACAATTGTGGTGTAGGATGGGGCGTTGAGGGTTAAATACTGGTCAGATCGGCATGCCGTTGTTTCCGGGGGAATGCGACATCTACAACTATTCTAAGTTCTAACGTTCTCACTTCAAAGGCAAATCATTGACATCATTTTCATATGCAATTAGTGCAAATGAATTTCAATCAATATCAAATTAGTAAAAATCTTTTCAGGTGCAGCGCAGTCATTAAAAGTTGTCTTGACAGATGACTTAATCCTGTTTGGCATCAGAGTACAGACAAACAGAAAACAGCTTAATGCACCCATAATTCCAAGTCACTTTGCCCCCTTTTAGTTTTTTTCTCCCCACAACAGAACACATCAATTAATATCACAACAAGTAAAATTTCAAACTTTTCCATCACAAACTTGTCAAATAATACTGCAATGCAGCTTTCTATTCAATTTTTCATTCACAAATACCCAATACCAACACAGAACTGTATTTATGCACAATGCATAGAAAAAACAAGTCAATTAACTCTTTTTTATACATTCTACAAACTGCTTATTACCATTTTTCCAATAATTCTTGCCCTTTACAGCATTTCCCTCAATAATTTCTCATTTTCATGATTTTATCAACATAAATTCACAAAAATCACACATATTGTCACCTAACTATATTTTTATTCATTTTTTAAGCACAAAAAATTAAAATTGATAAAATCATGTTTGAGATTTCTCTTTTCCAGGAAATAATTTCTATTAGCATTTTTTTTTTATTTTTTTTTTTTTTTTTTTTTTT
>JH431830.1:288396-300559 GCA_000239455.1 Strigamia maritima
AAAAAAAAAAAAAAAAAAAAAATCAAAAAAAATGCATTTTTCATGTAATAAAATGATAAAACCATAAAAACCATAAAAAAACACTTTAAAAACAATAAAAATAAAACATTTCTATATACACAAGTAACAGAACATGTCATTCTTCACAAAAAGCAACAAATCAAAACAAAATGACCGTAATTCAATGAATAAAAGTCAAATTACAAGAAATCAAGTTGAATTTTACGAATAAAATATGAAATAAACAAATAATATGTAAAAATATACACTCACCAAATAGAGATCCGTGTTGAGCATGCATTCGGGCGTTATGTGGGCTGCATCTGTGGTCTCCAAGCAGTGCAGGTAAAGTAAACCCCATTTTCAACTACTAGGGAAGAGGGTAGCGCGTCGACCAATCAAATTCCGTTTCAACATCCGCCATTTCGAATGATTTATTCACCGCTTTTTAAGCATCACTTAACACAAAATGCTTTTTTTCTCTATTTTTAAATCGATAACAACAGTTGTGAATGAAAATATTTCAATGCAAAAACTTTTTGTTTCAAATTTTCAACGCAAGATGGACGGCACAAAATCGTTTAGAAATTTAATTAAAACACTGTACTCACCCTAAATACTTGAATTTCTCACCTCCTTCCATTCCCGTCAATGAACTCATATTAATTCGCGCTAAATTCTCGTAGAAACACCAACCGACGACCGCAAACTTCTTTAATATCATACAGATTTATGATCCTATATCAGAACACGGCCATTTTTCAGTATTCGTTCAATATTACACGCTATTACTCAACTTATCTATACGAGAGAAATGATTTATGACGTCATTTTAATATATTTCAACTCTGGACACTCTATTGGTAATTTTCCGAACTTTTTCAACTTTTTAGGCTTAAATATGGCTATTTTGAAATAAAAATAAATTTCTAGATCTTGCATACTTTTTATTTCTTTAGAATAAGCACAAATAAAGCGAGGAATGTGGTGTACAAACAGTTAAAGAAAACAATATATCACTTTCTATCTAAACATACGAGCGATACAGTGATATCGACAAAGAAATCTCTTTTTAGTCTTGACGTCACCAACTAAAATTTTCTTTTTAGCAAATAAAACGAGTTTTTAATCGTGTTACAATTAATAAAACAAATGTTTCTGTATTATTGTTTGGTCTATTTTAATACGTTTATCAATTTTACACTAAATTAATTCAATTCAATTAAAATTAAAATTAATAAAAAAAAACAAAAAAAAAACAAAAACAAAAAAAAACAGTTCTAAAACGGTCAAATTACAAAACCTAAACACAACCACAAAGAAAGATAAAGAGAGATAAAGAGTGGAGGGAAAAATACTTCGAAAAAGTCCTAGTTCTAACTATTTTTTTTCCGTCTCAGTGAGTTTGACATTGGACTCCTGCTCTTGGCGGTCCGTCTTCGTCTTCTTCGTACGCGTGTCGATGTCGTCGCGAATCCTGTTCGGGGTCCATTTCCACCAGCACGACTTCTTCGGCGTTGTCGGGCACTACGGTCACCGGTCTTGGTGGTAAAAGAGCTTCCAGTTGGTGGATTTGTTCGACTGGGATGAAGCCGGCTGGTGGGAAACGGACTAAGAACTGAACGATCAGTTTTCCTTTCTCGAAGGGATTTTTGTATTGAGGCATCCCCTCGCTGAGGATCGCTCGAACGTCTCCGTGTTTAATTACTTCACCTGAAACAATTATTTAATTTTATGAAATTAGTATATAAATATCAGTAAAAAAAATATTCCCTTATAATAATTATAAAAATTAAAAACTTTTTTCCATTAAAATCCATTAACCTTTTTCACTAAATAATTTTAATTTGTGTATCAAATTTGCAAATAATGACATTTTCTATGGTTCTAATAAAACATATTACTGTTTTACATTTAAAATCATAGAAAATGTTACAATTTTTCATTAAAATCATAATTTTTCATTAAAATCATAATTTTTCATTAAAATCATAATTTTTCATTAAAATCATAATTTTTCATTAAAATCATAATTTTTCATTAAAATCATAATTTTTCATTAAAATCATAATTTTTCATTAAAATCATAATTTTTCATTAAAATCATAATTTTTCATTAAAATCATAATTTTTCATTAAAATCATAATTTTTCATTAAAATCATAATTTTTCATTAAAATCATAATTTTTCATTAAAATCATAATTTTTCATTAAAATCATCGAAAATGTCATTATTTTTCATTAAAATTATATAAAATGTCATTATTTTTCATTAAAATTATATAAAATGTCATTATTTTTCATTAAAATTATATAAAATGTCATTATTTTGCATTAAATTCATAGGAAATGGCATTAATTTTCATTAAATTCAAATAAATGTCATTAATTTTCATTAAATTCATACAAAATGTCATTATTTTCATTAAATTCATAAAATGTAATTATTTTTCATTAAATTCATAGAAATTGGCAATTAAATTCAAATAAAATGTCATTAATTTTCATTAAATTCATCATTATTTTTCATTAAAATCATCGAAAACGTCATTATTTTTCATTAAATTTATAGAAAATGTAATTATTTTTCATTAAATTCATAGAAAATGTAATTATTTTTCATTAAATTCATAGTTTAAAAAAATCATTATTTTTCCTTAAAATCACCTGGCAAACACGTAATGAGTAACTCCCTATCATCTAACGTTTTGATCGTTCTCTGGAATCCACAAAGAGCCTCAGTCAAATCTAACTCCAATCTATAAATGAGATCTCGTCCACTTCGTCGAAATACGGGATGCTCTTTCTCGTCCAACACGATGATGATGTCACCCGGCTCCAACCCAGGTTCCTGATCCCCCTCGCCGTTAAACGTAATCTTTTGACCATCCTGCATTCCTAAAACCATAAAAAAAATTAATTAACAAAAAAACACAAAAAAACAACAAATTCGCACCTTTATCAACATGGACTTCGAGTATCTTCCTTTCCCTAACCACCTTACGCCCGCTACAGTGCTTACACCTATCTTTAGGATTAATTCGCTCGCCCTGCCCCAAACACTCGGGACACATCGACTGGATCTGCTGAACCATTCCGGGCGCCAACTGCTGAATCCTCACTTGCATTCCCGTTCCACGACAATTCGGGCATTTTTCCGACGCTCCCTTTTTACCTCCCCTTCCTAAAACATCAAAAAACATTGAAAAAACATTTAAAAAACATTTCAAACACTTTACCCTCGCATTTATCGCATATAACGTTCTTTTGCAGCGCTAATTTCCTCAAAGTTCCGTTGTAAAGTTCCTCCAAAGACACACTTAACTGATGAACCACATCTTTACCCTTCCGTTCACGTCGCCGATGACTTCCACCACCGAAGAACATGTCAAAAATGTCCATAGGAGATGTAAAACCTCCACCGGAACTTGAAAAACCTTCTTTGATCGCATTTTCACCGCCTTCGTCGTAAACGCGACGTTTCTCCGGGTTCGATAAGACTTCGTAAGCTTGCGATATTTGTTTAAACTAGAGAAAAATCATTTAATACAAATTTTATTCATTTTTTTTTTTCATTTTTTTTTCTCAACCTTTTCGCCCTCGTTTGGGTTTTTATCCGGATGATATTTGAGCGCTAGTTTCCTGTAAGCCTTTTTCAACTCATCGGGCGTACAGCCGGGTTTCACATTTAGAATGTCGTAGTATGTTGTATCTTTGACCATTGTGCACCTGGAAAATGACGAAAATCATTATGAACGTGACAAAGCAATTTCGGGATGAAAAAGTTCCATTTTTCTTCATTTTTTCACTCTTTTTTCCACGTTTTTACTTACTAAAAATTACAGCTATATCCTCGATCGTTTGGATTTTACACTTTGTATTGTATGGATTAGAAAATGGTGATTCGGTATAAATCACTTGCAGTCTAAAAAGTTCAATTAATTCTTCGGATATAGCTAGTTCATAGAAACTTCCAGACCGCTCTACAAATGGAAAGAGAGAAACACGCATGCGCGGGTCACTTTTAGCGAACAAAAGATGACCGGTCGCTGGTTCTCACATTTTTTTCCCCGATCGGTCATTGGTTGTAGCATTATTCGATTTGAGCTCGGTCGCAGTTTTTTTTAAAAAAACGGATGTACGTCCACAAATGTGGTTATTTTGTAATGTTTTTTTATCAAGATATATAAATGAAAAGGGAATTATTAATTATTTGATTTATTTTCCTGTTTTTGTGGTGATAAGAATAAAATTATTTCAAAATTCTCAATTCAGATCGATTTATTTAACATTAACAGTCTTTGGTTTTGTTTATACACGTCAAAAGACCAAACTACAGACACAGTTTATGATACAATATCAACAAGCAGCGAATGAGATCAATATGGCAACGGAAAAAAGGAAAAATATTATTTATGAAAACAGAAAGAAAACTCTGAGCAAACAAGTAACATTGATTACAAATGATTACAATGCAAATTTTTTCAATGGTAATTTGTGACCGTTTTTTGTTTGGTCGAATAAAAAGACATGATTTCTAGCTTTTTATTATGTACACACAGTAATTAGAATTAGAATTATATATTATATCTTTAATAGTCTGTCGATGCAATGAAAATAAATTTTAAATTAAATGTTGAGGCATTACAACACTAAAGTCTAAGCTGCGCTAAAACGATATACAATCGATCATCGTTTTTGCTTTCTTTCTCGTGTCAAGATGAGTGGAATAAGTTTTTCAAATGTTGCAAATTCGTGGAAATCTTGAAAATGCTAAGATCAGTCGTCGACAGCCGATGCACCAATTTTATTTCCTAGAAAAGAAAAAGAAAAGATCAAAAAACATGAAAATCGATTAAAAAAATCATCAAATCATTGAAAAAGTATCAAAATTGATGAAAAATTATCAAAATCGATGAAAAATCATGAAAATTAATAAAAAAAAATCATGAAAATCGATGAAAAAATCATCAAATCAATGAAAAATTATGAAAATCGATAAAAAATTATGAAAATCGATAAAAAATTATCAAAATCGATAAAAAATTATCAAAATCGATAAAAAATCATCAAAATCGATAAAAAATCATCAAAATCAATGAAAAATTATCAAAATCGATGAAAAATTATCAAAATCGATGAAAAATTATCAAAATCGATAAAAAATCATCAAAATCGAATAAAAAATCATCAAAAATCGAATAAAAAAAATCATACAAAATCGATGGAAAAAATAATACAAAAATTATCAAAATCGATAAAAAATCATCAAAATCAATGAAAAATTATCAAAATCGATGAAAAATTATCAAAATCGATAAAATAAACCATGTTAATCGATGAAAAAATCCTGAAAATCGATGAAAAATCCTGAAAATCGATGGAAAAATCATGAAAATCGATGAAAATATCATGAAAATCGATGAAAATATCATGAAAATCGATGAAAATATCATGAAAATCGATGAAAATATCATGAAAATCGATGAAAATATCATGAAAATCGATGAAAATATCATGAAAATCGATAAAAATCGATTTTTAAATGATAATAATCGATGAAAATACATTTTCGATAAAAAAAATCACTTTTACCGAATAACAATAGAAATTGTCGAATAATAATCATAATCACCTCCTTTGTATAACAGCACTCTCCTCGTCCCTCCTCGTCCCCATCGCCTTCCTCGGCAAACTCGACTTATATTTCGGACTAACTGGTCTCTTAGATGCACTGGAAGCGCTAAATTTCTGTAAATTAACCGGCGCAGGCACCGAATTTGCTCTGGAAGCTGGCGCCACTCTCCTCCTGGGCGACGCCAGACCCAGACCCAGACCCAGACCTAGACCCATATCCGCCGAAACCGGTCTCGCCATCCCACCACTCGCCGCCCTCAACGGCGACTTTTTCCGCCTCACCACCGGCTCCACGACCGCATCAACACTTCCGCTGCTCCTCAACGACGTCACCGACTCATCACTTTTGTTCTGTTTCCCCGAAACGAGTCGCGGGATCCTCGAAATGCCACTCTTACCAACAACAACAACACTACTGTTATTGCTCACCACCACCACATCCGGTTTGGCGCCACTTTCGGCCTTCCCGCTCAACGCCTCCCACTTGCGCTGCAGTTCCTTGAATTCCGTCGTCCCGTCGTCCTCCTCGTCAACGTCCCCTCGTACATTCGGTTGACCGGTGGTCGCGGCACCTTCCGGTTTCGGTCTGGGATGAGCGGGAGGTTTCGAATTGCTCACGTGGTTAACTAGCTGAGTTTCGCTCCATCGTTTTTTCAATTTCTCGTTGATTGGCGCGCTGTTTGAGGGCTCGACGAAGGATTTTGGTCGTTTCATGTCACTGGCACTTTCGTGGGCCTGTCGGGCCTGTTGGTTCTGGTAGTCTTTGGTTTGTTTGCCGATGCCGTGCGATAGTTGCGCGCCACACTCGTGTTTTGCATAGTGCTGGTTCGTTAAGTTCGTCACGTTCGTCTCGAATAGGAGGTCGAGCTCAAAGGGAAGAGTGGAGAGCGGCTGGAGGACGAGGAGGAGTTCTTCCAGTAGAGCTTTCGAGGTCGAGGTGCATAAATAGATGAAACTGTTTGGTTGGTAGTATTTTCGGATTAGGCTTTGTTGCGAACATAGATAGACGATCCACGAATCCACCGAACGAATGCTGGGGGGAGAAAAAAGAAAGAAAAAATTAATTACTTAAAGGGTTCACTTTTTATTGGTCCATTGGACCGAGCATTGTTTAAGAAATCCTTAAATAATTTTTTAGAGATTTTTTGGAAAAATATGTTGAAGTTGTGACAACATGAAAAAGTTAGAGATAAAAGCGAGAGCAAATGCTTAAAACGTCAAATTTCGGTTTATAAAAGGTCAAATTTTGTTTTAAAACGTCAAATTTTGGTTTAAAACGTCAAATTTCGGTTTATAAAAGGTCAGAATTTGGTTTAAAATGTCAAAATTTCGTTTAAAATGTCAAATTTTGTTTAAAAAGTCAAATTTTAATTTAAAACGTCAAATTTTGTTTTAAAACGTCAAAATTTTAATTTAAAACGTCAAAATTTTAATTTAAAACGTCAAATTTTAATTTAAAACGTCAAATTTTAATTTAAAACGTCAAATTTTAATTTAAAACGTCAAATTTTAATTTAAAACGTCAAATTTTAATTTAAAACGTCAAATTTTAATTTAAAACGTCAAATTTTAGTTTAAAACGTCAAATTTTGCTTACAATACCAACTACGTACTTAAGAAGCCCCAGAAGAAAAGCGTTGAACTTGCTCGTGGTATCATTTAAAAAATCTTCGCTATTTAATCGCGTAACTAAATCATTTACAGCCCTAGACGACGTCCCTTGTTGAATCGATGCTTCGACAACCCTCCACAGTGAATTTTGTATGCAGCCAAAATAACTGTAGAGTTGCGGCTGCAATCCATCCCCGAGTAAACTACGCAGAGCGGGGCAAAGGAATTCCAACACTTTATGTCCGCAAACTGGAGTTACGGTTGTGCATCCCAGCTGATACTAGAAAAACAAATTCAAATAAATACAAAATCCACTCGGCCGTAAACCGCAATTCGCCATATTTCTCATCAAACGTGCAATTTCCACGCAAATTTCGCAGATATACCTTTTCTTGCGAATCTTTCGTCTGTCCAAAATGGCTTACGAGAATATTGGTAGCTCTGTTTACTCCTAATACAAGGCCTAGAAAACAATAACGTCAAACAAACGCTTAGGATCTAGTGAAATTCCATCTCTATCTATCATACGTCCTAAATATTTAAAAATTACTTTTTTTATGACTAAAATCGACTCCCGCATCGCTCGACTGCGGCACATCGGCCGGCGAAACCCCGGTCGGCGGCGACACGCTGAACTCGAACGGCGGACTGTCACCGTCCCCGGCATCACTGCCCGGCGAACAAACCGCTTTCGCATCTAAAAACAATGATAAAAATCAAACCTGTCATCCATCCATCCATCCATCCATCCATCCATCCATCCATCCTTCTCTACCTTCGCTTTTCCTACAACAAACATGTCCGCCCCGAACTTCCGGCGATCCTTCCGGCGTACACGTCTCCCGCACGCAAACCCTCTCGCAGAAACTAACCGTCTTCTTGCTGCGACTCTTATCGCACCCACAACAAGAATTCCTACAACAACCGTCCTCGTACTTATCGAAATCCAGCGTCCCAGTCGACGACGAATCATCGGGCGAGAACGACACCATCGGCAAAATGGCGGCCAAACTACACGCATCCACCGACGGCTCATTGGCCGCGAGGAAGCAGCTCAACTTAGACCTCGGTTTCGTCAACACGATCGAACTGTTACACTGAACCGGTTCCATCGGCGACCGCAACTCGCCCGATTCCCGCGAAGGCGAAAGCGAAGGCGAAGGCGAAGGCGAAGGCTTCCTCAAGATGCCCCTCACACCCCCCTCGTCACTCGCGTCCCCCCTGGGCAGCGAAATCGACCTCTTGGGCAACGGAGGAGGCAAAACTGCCCCTTTCACCTCCCCGGCGTCGTTCTTCTCCGACCGGAACTTGGGCACATCGGTCGCCGGATCAGGCCCGTCGCCCCCGTGGCCCAGAAAGTGGCGCACCTGGCGGGGCAAAAGGATATTAAGCGAATCCCAGTCCTTAACGTGCCTGAAATTGCGCTGTCTCACGGACCCCACGTCGGGACAAGACCTCGGCCGGGGTTCTCTGCGGGGCCCCTCAAGGCCCTGATGCAGTACGTAGACGGGGGCCTCCTCAACGGGCCCCGTGGACCCGGACGTGCGCAGAAAACTCAAATCGGGCAGCGAGTAATTCGGATAACAGACATAAACAGCTTTATTCGTCGACCCTCCTTTTGTCGAGCTCATTTTGTCTGTTTCGACACTCGCGGCGCCCTTGTCGTCCGTCTCGACGAGCGACGTCTGCACCCCCTGGTCCACCACGTGCACGGGGATCTGGGTGGCCGCGTTCTTCATGTGCGCGATCGTCACGGCCGACCGGCGACGGGAATTCGAGTTGTCGATGAACCCGGGCGACGTGAGCCGATGTCGGCGAACGGGACTTCCGTCGCCGCCGCGCGCATTATTCAACACTCCCGCCAGGGGATCCGTCCAGGTGGGCGATTTGCCGTCCGACGGACTCGTTTCGTTGTTGTTGCGTTTGGTCTGCGTCGCGTGCGAAGCCGATTCGGGGTTCAGATCGCCTTTCCAATTGGCGCCGCTCATCTGACAGCCGTTGGACTTGCTTTTCTGCGGATTATGTTGCCGATAAGGATTCTCCTGCGGATTATGTTGTCGATAAGGATTCTCCTGCGAGTTATTGGTCACTTTGGATGAGCCCTCGATCAAACTGTCTACTAGAGACGGCGAACACCCGTTTCCAGTCTCGTTCAACATTTTCTTCGACTCGAAAACCGATTTGTTCGACTCGAAATTGCAAATATTCGGATTTCTCGGCTCGTTCGAACGTAGCCCGTCCGAAAAATTCGAGTAAAGCGACCCCTCGAGACTGTTCTGCAAACTATTCTTCTGCTGAATGAACAACCTGACCAACGAAAACGACTGACTGCTGTGCGAGGACCTGGAATGTGACGAAACGCTCGAGTGGAGATCGTAAACCGGAACGCACTGATCCGAATCGGACGAAACATTCAACTGACTGAGTCCGCTCTCCGACACGGTCAACGACTGACGTAACAAATTCGGCAAACTTCGACTTTTCGGCGCGGGGGGCCTCGAAACCTTCGTTTCGCGGCCATTCGCGCGGTCAATCTCATCGTTGAGCCTCTTCAATTTGCTCCAGGTGGTCAACGCGTAATCCGACTGCACCATCGAGTGTTCGAGGACCCCGGACGCCGTCCTGGGCAGCTTGTACGTCAACGATCCGACGTCCGATCCGTCGTGGTAGTCGGAATCCTCGGAATAATGCATGAAACTGCCCTCGAACGCGATCGTGTAATTCTCTTTGTTCGCCTGACACGTCAACATGAGTTCCTGTTCGTCGTACGACTCGCAGTCCAAACTGTCGACCGAAAACGAGGGCAACATCAACGGCGCTTCTTTGACGGGCGAAAACAACAATTCGCTTTTGCACATCGACACGTCGTCACCGGAAGACATTTCCTCTTGCGAGCGCGAGGTGGCGCTGTCCTTGCAGGGGGTCGTGTCGTGGGCGCCCAGTCGGAGCATGAGGGAACCGGAAATCGATGCGAATTGCTCGCCGCCGCAGAACATGGCCGGCAACGCGAGGATCGAGTGGATATCCTCGGACCGGAAGTCTTCCATGTCGATTTCCGCCAGGTTCGCGTCGATGTTTTTGGCGAGGTCGTCGTACGACATGTTTTCGGGCGACATGGCGAAGATGCTGGTGGGATATTTCTCGCGTCGTACGGTGCCTAGTTCGAGCAGCCATTGGTAGTCGTTGGAGGTGACGTCTTGCGACGAAAGCATCGAGTCGTTGTTGCGGCTGTTGTCCAGTTTGAGTGTTGCGTTGTTGTTGGAGTTGCAGTCCGATTCCAATGTGGGTCGTGAAAGTGGTGTCGGGAAGTTGTCGCGGCTCATCCCTCGCCTGTTGCCTGCAAATATTTTATTTTTATTATTTTTATTATTTTTATTATTTTTATTATTTTTTTTTTCTTTTTTCTCATTACATTAGTTGGTTGGGTCGTTCACCACTCACCAGGGTGTGTTATCGTGTCGTTTCGTTTATGGGAAATTGAATGAGTCGAGTTCATTTGGTAAATTGATATTAATTAATTAATTAATTAATTAATTAATTAATTAATTAAAATTTTGTAAAATGTCAGTGGGTTTTTGTTAAGAGGGGCGGAATCGAGTGAAATTATCGAATAATATCGTATAATATATGAAGTATATTTTTTTTAAATATTTTTTCGATGTTAATTTCGATTTTAATTTTTTTGTTTCATTTTTGTGACTTTCTAACAATAATCGTGTGAAATATTTGTGATTTTCAATGTAAATTTCGATTTTTTTGATGATTTTTGTGATTTTCTAACAATAATCGTGTAAAATATCGATTTTCAATGTAAATTTCGATTTTTTTCGATGATTTTTGTGATTTTCTAACAATAATCGTGTAAAATATCGATTTTCCAATGTAAATTTCGATTTTTTTTTGATTTTTGTGTTTTTCTAACAGTAATCGAGTGAAAATATCGAACAAAACATATTTTTTCAATGTAAATTTCGTTTTTTTGGTGGTAATTTTTGTCATTTCGATTAAAATATTAAAATTTTTCTTGCAAGATCACAAAAAATCGACTAAACAATCGATTTTTTTTATAATCCACATTGTTTTTCAATATTTTTCATTATATACTAAACAATATTTATAAATTTTCCCATCAAAATCAGTTAACCGATATCCCTCCCAGGCCCATCCCACTTGACATTTTTATTTTCGTCCTTTGCCAGCCCCACAACAGCGAAAATCAATCTTAGCAACCAACAAATGTCAACTAATGCACAAAACCAGATGTTCAACGACCAAAAAAAAAAAAAAAAAAAAAAAAACCCACAAACCTTACGAAAACAATTTTTCTACAAAACTTTCTCCAGTTTCATTTTCCTCTCATCTTACAGAAGATCTAAGTAATCACTTACCGGGACCTTTCTTCCCATCCTGCGCACACAATCGCATCGCCGTGAGAGCAAGTGCGAGATTCCCACTGGGAATTTCTAAGAAATGGATCACGCGCATGACGACGACCCAGAATAGCAAAAGCATCAAAACGAGGGAAAAATCATTTCTCGCGACTTCCACTGACTCATCTCAAAATACCGACACATCGTGCGAGTGCCGAGCGCACCAAACGGCCGTCGCGCGAAACCCCACGAAATGTGGCATTGTCCCGCAATGGCGCTGATAAGGATGCATTAATCCATTAGTTATTAATACAATTTAGATTAGAGCTTCAATTGTCGCGAACAGGATGAGCAAAACCATTTTTATTCCTTTTAAATTTCACATTTTTATCACTAGATGACTCTACCACGCCCCCGCCATGTTTTTAAATGATCGCCATCTGTGGCTGGTTGAACGAACGAGTTAGTTCCGCCATTATTCTAAATCAACTCGAAAAGAAAAAGTGATTTTCTTTTCACTTTGAGATCAAAGGAAAGAAGAAAA
>JH431830.1:306132-326347 GCA_000239455.1 Strigamia maritima
ATTAAAAAAATAAAAAAAAAAAAAAAAAAAAAAAAACCAACTTCTATCTTCAAACGTCCGTAAACTGAATTTCATCTCGTCTCAATTATCGAATATTTTTAATTTTTGTTTTTTTTATAACAATTTTGTACCGGAAATTTGGATGACTTCTAAGAATTCCAAAAACTTCATCAAAACAACATTAAAATTCAAATATTTCAAAAAACATTTCAAACAAATAAAAACCAAATTAAAAAAAATTTACATAAAAAGCTTCCCAAACTCAACAATATAATAAAACATTATTTAATTTCGCACACTTTGCTATTCCCGAATTTTTGGCGCAAAAAAACGAATTTCATTTTCCATAAATATCCGACGAACTCCACTAATGATCAACATGAAAAATCCAACGTTCATCAAACATCGTTTATTATTTATTATTTATTATTTATTATTTATTTTTATATTTTCAAAACGAAAACTTAACAAAACACAATTAAAAATTTAAATTTTAAAAAAAAAAAAAAAAAAAAAAATTTAAATTTTTTGTGCAAAATAAAAAACCTCAAATTCAGGAATCATATTTAGTCTTTTTCACTTGCTCCAGCCAATCACAAGCACTTTGGTACGAAGGATTATCCGAACACTTCATGCCACCATGATAATCCGCGCTAATGTCTCCCCTAAAACCATTGTACATAAAAAAAAGAAAAAAAAACCATTCAATATTTTTTATTATTTATTTATTTAACAACTAGAATTCTTATTTCGACGTACAAACAAATAAATTGATTGCTACTAACATATTTCATTTATCACTGGAGTAGATAAGATAAACAAAAAAAAATATTATCTCGATTTAAATTAAATTTAATTTAATTTAATTTTTCAAAAAAGAAAAAAATTAAATTAATTTTTATCGATGTGTTAATTGTGCAAATTAATCAAATTAATCAAATTAATAAAATTAAAAAAAAATAATTTTTTTTTTTATGCAAATTTGGCATGCTGTGTAGGTTACCACGCGTATACAGATGCAGATTACTTAATCTACATTTCTAAACGAAACCGAAAAATAGAAAAATTAAAATTAAATTAATTCATGCAAAAAAACAACAAAAAAAAAATAAATAAATAAAAACTGAAATTGAGAAAATAAAAATAAATAAAAATAAATAAATAAATAAATAAAAATTAGTAAGTAAACATGCCGATGTCAACAAAATAAAATTAAAAACTGAAAATATTGTGAAATATAGGAATTTCAGACGTACAAAATACGCATGGTATTGGTTGCACCAGCGCCCTGTCTCCATCCGGTTATCACGATGACCGCATCGCCGGATTTCATGAATCCGCGCTTCTTCCCTTGATCTATCGCGAATTGAATTCGCTTGTCAATGTCCGCCGTCCAATCGTTCTCTCTTGGTTCTAGAAATCAATTGAAAAAATTATTAACGAATCAAAATTAGTATAAAAAAATTCGATTTCGATATATTCGTCAAATTTCGTCAAATTTCATCAAAAATTCGTCAAATTTCATCAAAAATTCGCAAAATTTCATCAAAAATTCGCAAAATTTCATCAAAAATTCGTAAAATTTCATCAAAAATTAGACAAATTTTATCAAAATTCGTCAAATTTCACACAAATACGTCAAATTCATCAAGAACTCGTCAAATTCGATATTTTAAAATTCAGATATTTTGTCTGAATACCGAGAAACAATGGCAAATGTAATTAAAACCTGTAAAATGGATGGGCAAAATTCCTCGCCATAAATGACACTGGCGCGCGGGTTGATCGTATCGCGTAACAGCGAGAATCGGACATCGCGGTCGATATTTCGATATCAAATGCGCGGATCTAAATTTTTAAAAAAAAAAATACAAATTAATTACAAACTGAAATAAACCAAAAAACAAAAAAACAAAAACAGCACCGTCCAGTGGTAGTTATCACAATGATAGCACTTGCTCCGCACTTAAAAGATGCTTCAACAGCCGCAATCGCGATCGCGTGCGCCGCATCAACCGGCGTAGGGACGCGATTACTTAATTCAATGAACAGAACGCGATGCCAAATCGCAGCTTCGGCTTCAATGCAAATCTAAAAAAAAAAAAAATTTAACTTAGAAAAAAAAACCGAAATTAAAAATCATTTTCCCGTACACTATTCATGATTTTCACAGCTTCCAACGGGTAATCTCCTTTGGCAGTTTCCCCTGACAACATGACGCAATCCGCGCCATCCAAAACCGCATTGGCCACATCGGTTCCTTCAGCTCGAGTCGGTCTCGGCTTCTCAATCATGCTTTCCAACATCTAGAAATTCAAATTAAATCTTTTAAAAATCAGTTTTTTCACTTTTTTTTCATAATTTCATACTTGCGTGGCACAAACGACCGGTTTCCCCACTTTATTACACTTGGTAATCATCATTTTCTGCGCGATAAACACTTTTTCCGGCGGAATTTCGATACCCAAATCGCCACGCGCGACCATTATCCCATCGCTAGCGTCGATAATCGAATCAATCCTTAAAAAAAAACCAAAAACAAAAAATAAATATTAAATTCGTGTTGAATTAATCAGAAATTTACGCTTTGACGCCTTGATGGTTCTCTATTTTCGAAATAATCCGGATCTCCTTTCCCGGTTCACCCAAAACATTTCGAATCGTTTTAACGCCGTCCGCACTTCGAACAAATGACGCGAAAATCATATCGACCTTTAAAAAAATCGATTAATTCAACGATTTTTGTTCGATAAATAGTCGATGGAACCTTTTGATCAACTCCGAAGAGCAAATCGCTTTTGTCCTTTTCAGATACTGCGGGTAAATCGACTGGAACGCCGGGCAAGTTGACGCCTTTTTTGCTTCCTAATTTGCCGCCGTTTTCGATCTCGCAGTCGATGTAGTCGGCACCTGAGAGATTTTATTGATTTAATTAATAATGGAAAATGAATTTGAGTGAATTTTTTTTTACCTTTGTCTCTGGCAATCAATGAGATGAGGCCGTCGTCGACAAAAATCCGGTTTCCGACTTCGATTACGCGGACAATGTTTTTGTAATCGACGTGGAGGATTGTTGCCGAACATTTTTCTTTGTATGCATCGTCTATGGTGACTCGCAGTCTGTTGCCTTTGATCATTTCAACTTCTGCAGATGCACCCTACAATTCATCAAATTAATAATGAATGATAAAATAGGTCTGGAATATCAAATTTCATCAAGATTTCGTCAAATTTCATTAAAATTCGCCAAAATTCAACAAACTCGTCAAATTTCAGCTAAAACTCGTCAAATTTCAGCTAAAACTCGTCAAATTTCAGCTAAAACTCGTCAAATTTCAGCTAAAACTCGTCAAATTTCAGCTAAAACTCGTCAAATTTCAGCTAAAACTCGTCAAATTTCAGCTAAAACTCGTCAAATTTCAGCTAAAACTCGTCAAATTTCAGCTAAAACTCGTCAAATTTCATCTAAAACTCGTCAAATTTGACAAAAATGGCACCAAAATTAGTCAAATTCATCAAAATTCATCAAAATTGGTCAAATTTCAACAAAATTTGTCAAATTTCATTAACAAAGTCGTCAAATTTTATCAAAAATACGTCAAATTTCAGCTAAAACTCGTCAAGTTTGACAAAAATGGCACCAAAATTAGTCAAATTCATCTAAAATTCATCAAAAATTGGTCAAATTTCAACAAAATTTGTCAAATTTCATTAGAATTCGCCAAAATTCAACAAAGTCGTCAAATTTTATCAAAAATACGTCAAATTTCAGCTAAAACTCGTCAAATTTGACAAAAATGGCTCCAAAATTCGTCAAATTAATTTCGAATTCGTCAAATTTCATCAAAAATTCCTCGAGTTTTAAAAATTTAACCAAAAAAAAAATCCATTCACCCCTTCGAGTAACCCGGTTCGGATTTCAGGTCCTTTCGTATCCAACGCAATCGCCACCGGAAACGAAACATTCATCTTCTTGCTAAGATTCGCCACGGCCTCACGCACATTCGCAATCGTACCAGAATGATACTAAAAAAAAAAAACCAAAAAAAATACAAACAAAACCTAAACTAGTCACCAAATCTCGCAAACAACAAATCTCACTTCATACGTCCCATGCGAAAAATTCATTCGCGCAATATTCATCCCAGCCATCATCATTTCCTCCAACATCGGCACCGACCTCGACGCTGGTCCTAAACAAAACAACAAAAAACATCAATAAAACCAATTCCCAATTAAATATCAAATATCCTCATCATTTTTCTTACCAATTGTACATATTATGCCAGTTTTCCTCAATTTTGCGGGCGGCGAATCGATGTCGAGAGCGCACATGTGATCAATATAAGTCATGGCGTCGGCTGCTGCTTGTTGCTGCTGGGGAACTTTAATCGAAGACATCTAAAATAACAAAAAAATTAATAAATCAATAAAAGAATAGGAAAAAAATCATTGAGTCACGTGAATTTATCGAAATATTACATAAACGTTGTATAATTGTCATTTTTTCATTGTCCTCTATGAAGGTCATTGAGAAAAAAGGAAAAAATGCCAAATTAATACGATATTTCCATGTAATTACAACCTTTTCGGCCTTTTGTGACCCTGTTGGGTTAATATAGCTATCGTTTTCGGTTATTTCACTATCAAACGATGGAATACCGTGTGTTATCGAGACTGGATCGAGGTTCAGTGTTCTGACAGCCGGATTCGCTCGTGAACGGAAAGAGAATGTGGTTAAGAATGCGAGTTCCGGGGCCCAATTTGATTTGAATAGAAATGCGAAACCAGGATTTTTTTTAAACGAAAATGTTAAATAATAATATTCGGCGTGTTAATTTACTAGAAATGTACATACAGTTTTTTTTGTTTTTTTTTAAGTTCGAGGAAAATTGTTCGAATTTTGTTATTTTTTTAGATTTTTTTTTTTTTATATTAAAAATTAATTAAAAATTAAAGTTGATTTACTGTTCTACGTAAATTATCTCCAGAAGGTAGTCTTTCGTATGCTAAATAGCTCAACCAAGGTAAAAACTCCAGTTCTAAAGTCGATTATTATAGCAGACGATATCGTAGAAAATGTTCCGCGGGTGTATTTAAAAGGCGATTTATTATAGAATCGTTACGTTAAACTTTTTTAAATTAAATTGAATTACTACAATATTAAAATTAAAGCAAAACATGTATAATAAATAAATAAATATTAATATATTAAATTATTTCAGTAAAAAATATTATTTTCCGCTTTATTTCTCCTTTTATAAAACGTTTATAAAACACGACACTCGCAAGTTTACGTCATAGTCGTCAAATTTCACAATAAATTTTAGATACAATAAAATTTAATTTTTTTTACAATTGTTGTATAATCAAACGATCAATAATAATCAATAATACGATCGTAATCTCTATTCGGTCTCAAAATGTTCATATTTAGACGATTTCTGCCAGTATCTTCACAACAGCACCTCGATAGAGGCTCGACTCGATCCAAAAGATTGATAAAAAGACGCGCCCGATCAACGATCGAAACATCTGCAACTTTTCGGGCCTCGATTAAATCTGCAATACAACAAAACATGGATGGTAAACGAGTAATAAATTTTGCAGCTGGACCCGCTAAACTACCAGATGAGGTAATATTTGATTTATAATTTGGTTCCGAAAAACTTGTCATTTTGCGTCACTTTAACGTGTCGTCATCGGACTTCGGACGTGTTTGCTGCAATTTAACAAGAAAAAAACAAGAAAAACATGAAAAACATGAAAAATTGAGTAAAATACATTTTTTTTAAGTTGTTATTTAATTTCAGGTTTTGAAGACCATCCAAAAAGATTTGTTTTCTTACAATAATTCTGGAATAAGTATGTTAGGTATTTATTAAATAATAATTTTTTGTAATAAAAATAATTTATAAAATTAAAAAAAAATAATGAAAAAAATTGTTATTTTCAGAATTAAGTCATCGTTCTACTGATTTTATGAATTTGGTTAAGTCTACTGAAGAAACTGCACGCAATTTGCTGTAAAAAGAATTTTTTTGTTTGAAAAATGAATTTTTTTTTTTTAATTTTTTTTTAATTTTTTTTTTTTGAAGAAATATTCCGAGCAATTATAAAATAATTTTTCTGCAAGGAGGTGGAACTGGACAGTTTGCAGCTGTTCCACTGAATTTGATGAATACTGGCCAAGCTGATTATGTCGTGACTGGCAGTTGGTCGTCGAAGGCTGTGAAAGAGGCGTCGAAGTACGGAATAGCGGCAAATGTTGTACCGAAATCTCATACTTTATATACAAGTAAATTAAAATTTTCGTTAAGAAATGCACAATTTTTCGATTTTTATTTTTCGATTTTTAAATGAAAATTTTGTATGAAAATTTTGCATTCTTTAAAGTAAAACTGCAAAATTTTTGTTAAAAAATGCAAAATTTTTTATTTTTTCCTTAAAGAATGCAAATTTTTTGTTAAAAAATGAAAAAAATGTCGATTTTCACCTTAAAAATGCAACATTTTTGTTAAAAATGTTAGATTTTCGTTAAAAAATGCAAAATATTCGATTTTTATCTTAAAGAATGCAAATTTTTCATTTTTAACGAAAAATTTCGATTTTTACCTGAAAAATGCAAATTTTTTTATTTTTACCTTAAATAAATGCAAAATTTTTGATAATTTTCCAGGCATTCCACGATTCTCCGATTGGGAACTCTCGAGCGGAGCATCGTACTTGTACTATTGCGACAACGAGACAATAAATGGCGTCGAATTCAACTTCATTCCTGAAACTGGAACGGACGTTCCACTCGTATGTGATATGTCATCCAATATCATGTCACGCAAATTCGATATTACCAAAGTAACCAAATCTTTAATTCAAAAAAAATTTCTAACCGATTAAAATCCCGATTAAAATTTTTATATAAAACACCAGTTCGGCGCTGTATTTGCCGGAGCGCAGAAAAACATCGGTTGTGCAGGCACAACAATGGTAATCATCCGCGAAGACTTGATTGGATCCGCTTCCAATTTGTGTCCGTCCATTTGGGATTACAAAATCCAGTGCGAGAATGGTTCTCTCTATAATACTCCGCCGACTTTTAGGTACCGAATTGTCGATGAAATATAAAAAGATTTAAAATTCATTTTTCATTTATTTTTATTTTTTATTTTTTATTGATTATTTTTTCTAGTCTTTACAGCATAAGTCTCGTATTGGAATGGGCTAAGAAAGAAGGAGGAATTGACGTCTTAGAACATTTAGCTGAGAAGAAATCTCAATTATTGTACGACATAATCGACAGTTCCAATGGATTCTACACGTAAACTCGTTTTTCACTTAAAATCCAATATTTACTAATAATATTTTTCTTTTTCAGAAATCCAATCCAGAAAGAAGTTCGTAGCCGAATGAATGTGCCATTCCGAATAACAAAAAATGACGATGGCGGCGACCTCGCACTCGAGAAAGAATTCATCGAAGGCGCCAGACAGCGAGGAATGGTTGAACTCAAGGGACATAGGTATTTATTTAAAATTCGTCAAATTTCTTTAATTTTTTTATTTGAATTTTTCAGATCTGTAGGCGGAATACGCGCATCACTTTACAATGCCGTCACATTCGAAGACGTTCAAAAACTCACCGATTTTATGTCGGAATTCATGGACGGACGTCAATAGATAAATAATCTCTCACCTATTATATACACTCAAAAATTTAATGAACTTTTGCTTGTAACACAAATAATTTAGCAATTTATTTTATACTTGATTAAATATCTATTATATTCAATTTTTCGAATAATTTATATTAGTTTCCGTCATTTTTACAAAAATTTACATCAATTTCCATTCATTTTTACAAAATTTACATTGATTTTCATCATTTTTACAAAAATTTACATTGGTTTTCTACTTTACATTGGTTTACATCATTTTTACACAAATTTACATTGGTTTTCCTCATTTTACATCATTTTTACACAAATTTACATTGGTTTTCCTCATTTTACATCATTTTTACACAAATTTACATTGGTTTTCCTCATTTTACATCATTTTTACACAAATTTACATTGGTTTTCCTCATTTTACATCATTTTTACAAAAATTTACATTGATCTTCCTCATTTTACATCATTTTTACACAAATTTACATGAGTTTTCATCATTTCACATCATTTTTACAAAAATTTACGTAAATATCTACACATTTTCTTTAATTCACATCAATTTGCATCAATTTACATCTACTTTCCGTAAAATTTTACAAACATTCTCAATCAATTCTCCATAGAAATCATTCGAAACTTCTTGAAAACCTCGTCCAATTCGGCTTCCAATTCGGCATTAGTACCCCGAAGATTATCCACAACTTTACCGGCCCAAACGAAATACTCTTGAACGCGTTGTGGCGACCAACCGACCGGCGTAACACGCAATAAATCCTTCAGATTATACAACTTGTCAGCCAATTTAACGAGTTTCGCTTCAGTGCTCGCATCCTTCGCGAGCTCGATTTGCATTTCTTTACGTTGCTCCTTCGACAACGTCTTGTCATCCGACACTTCGTATACGATATTAGCAATTTTCTCGCCGAATTCCCGTTCAATTTCATCGAATGTCGTATCGGTATCTTCGACCGTATCGTGTAAAATAGCCGCCTAAAAAGAATAAAATTGAATTAATAATGAATTCTAAAAAATTTAAAATTCGTTTTTCACTTCGAGAACAACGGGATCATAAACTTTGCAGTCGACGAGAAATTTAGCGACGCCTGGTATTAAAAAAAAAAAAAAAAACATCGAATTAATTAAAAATTCATTGAATTTATTTGTATATTATTACCAATTGGGTGATTGATGTATGGGGTTCGTTCCGGGTCCTTTCGGCGTTGAGTTTTGTGCTTTTTAGCGGCAAAATCCACGCATTTAATAAAGGAAACGAGAGCGCTTTTTGAATCATCCGTCATGATGTCTTTAGTTAGAAGAGTGATAGACATCGCCTGGTGACGAACTCGTGAACTTGTCACTTAAACGTCATTTCAAAACTATATCAATAAAAATAAAAATAATTCTTTTGTCGGTAATATTCAAAAACAGTAAGAAATCTGATAAAAATAATTCTCCGAACGACTCAGACATCGTTGGTTACAAACCGAGCAACTCCATCAAACTCAAAAGTTTCTTTTTTCCATCATAGATGGCAGAAGCGCCCGTTTTATAATATTAATAATTTTCAATAATAACAACAACAACACGAGCTAAGTTTCTTCTAATTGAGTGTTCAATTTTTTTTTTTAATTATCCGACCATTTCTCGGTGGATTGTGACAAATAATCAAAGTTTATAGTTCGCGGGTTTCACACCAGTCGGTAGCACATTACAGCGCGTCATTTCAAACATATTTTATTATGCATTTTTCAAAAAACTCTTTGAATTATTACAATTTTTTTATTTTTAGGGTTTGACAGCGTAAATCGAACAAAAACCAATGATATCGGACAATTCCCTTGTAGTTTCCTTAAAATGTTGATTAATTTGTAAAACCTTCAAACCAGCTCGTGTGAAAGCCCTGGTGGCTTTTCCCGCATCGACACTCGACAACGGTAACACGTGATCCCCCACGATGTACTTAGTGCCGCCCAAAGTGCTGGTGAATGCCAGGAAACCTCCAGGACGAATCAAACTGGCAAGTCCTTCAGCACCTTTCAAGTAATCCTCCTCATTAGGAAAACATTCCAGAAGTAAACTAGACGTGACCACATCAAACTGCTCAAACGGAAGTGGATGCAGAGGATTTTCTGCCAGAATGTTGCAAAAAACCACTTCCTTTACACTTTTCTTAACTCTTTCTTCCAGATATTCGATATCACTAATAAATAAATAAATAAATAAATAAATAAATAAATAAATAAATAATTTTTATCGATAAATATCAAGAAAATGTCTAAACAACATTCAGAAAAAACATTAGAAATGTTGATTCAATATTAGAATGTCATTTTTATCAACATTTAAACAGAACAAAATGTTGATTTAACATCAAACGAATGTTGCGTATCAACAACCGATATTCCCATGGATCGAGCCAATGTTGAATCAACATTTTTCAACGTTGATCAGTTGTTGAATGTTGTCTTCATAGGCAACATCCGTTAGATGTTAAATCAACGCTCTAAAACAACAATCAAACAGTGGAATTATTTCTTGTTGATACGCAACATTCATTTAATGTTAAATCAACAAGCCTTCCTGGGGCCATGTATCTATTCTTTTTGTTGCAACTTGTTCCCACCAGTTCCAAACACAACTTGTTCTCGCCACTTTTTCAATGTGATTAATCTCTTATGCTGGGCGCAGATATGCAGCTATTTGCATAGCGCAGCGATTTTCGTTTCGCGATTCGCGACAGTAATCGCCTCTGCTACAGCAGACTTGGCGCGAATCGAGTGTTCCAAAATATTTGTTGCTATGACAAAATATAATGTTGTTCCAAATGTTTGTTAATATTTGCCATAGCCACAAATAATTTTGGAACAATTGTTGATAAAAAACAAAACCTAAAAATGGAACATATGATGTTGGAGAGTGACGGAAGTCACAAATATTTATTATTTAGTTATTTGGATTATTGTTTTTGTTTATTGTTTATTTGTCTGACTACAAAAATCTGTAGCAGACGACGTTTGTATTTATTTAATATTATTTATATTTATTTTATATTTTGCCACTAGGTGGCGATAGCTGATTAATCATCTTGGTTAAACATGGCTGCTCACAGGTAGTGAGCAGACCAGGTTGATATGATTTCTGTTTTGTTAGTTTTATTTAGTTAAGCATTAAATATTATTTTCATTTTTATTATTTAATGACTTCTAAACACTTTATGCCATCCCAGCAAGTTGCTCTGGCCTCCAGCAACTGCCTATGACATCCTTGTTTGATTTGAGTAATTTGACCGAGATAAGCTGATGATAATTGAACTTGAGCTGATCAGCGACCGGCTGCAACTTGCCAATAGAGAGCTGTTTTGCTGCTGGGCACTACGCGCGAGTCATGTCAATAATAAAGCAGAAAAGAAGACATCCGAACATATGATACAATACTCGCATCCCATTGGTTGCGATTTGCATTGCCTGACAAAAAAGAGCCATCCGCGATTCGAATGCGATGCAAATCGCTGCATGTCTGCGCCCAGCAGTTAAAAAATTTGTATTATTTTTAAAATAAATGATGATTTTTTTTTTTGTGAACAATGGAATTAAATTGATAAAGTTTTGAATTCTATTATAACACGTCGGCTAATGTATCGATGTTATTTTCGCGTTTGAAGGACGCGTAGCCGTAAGAGTGGCAGAGCCCCTGATCAGATGTGGCCCTGAAATGCGTTTCGAACAATGGTGGCGTTCTAAACGCGCCACACCCTATGCGTATACAATTAATTTCAGGAAAGTTTAGGTTGTAATCTAAAATAACCGACAAGAGAATGATAAGTAGGCCCACCTATGCGCAGATAGCTGCCACACTAAGGGGCTGAGTGACCTTGAGCGGACATTAATGTATTCACAAGGTGTGTTAAAGGAATTAAGAGAAACCGGCATTACTATTTTCCTCGCCTGGTCAGGGAACAATGCCCACCAAAGCCATAAAATGCATAGAGGATATCAGAATAGACTTAACATAAAATGCATGGAAACTCAAAGGACGACATTCACAAAGGGTGAAAGTGTGACAGGACAACACCTCTAACGATAGCTAGTTAAAGCCTGATGTGTTAGGATCGAGGTCTAAAGTTGCTGTGTTGCTCCAAAAACTAAATTGCTCATGAGAAAACATGAAAATGCTGTGATTGGTTGCCAAAAAAGAAGGAAACCAATCAGAGCATGATAGCACAACCAGGAACTAATAGGTATGCGTAACTCAGAAAGTGGAGCAACGGACCTAACTGATTAACTAACATCTGAGGAAGGGGGAAGGGTGAAGAACATAGGTAAAAAACCAAGTCACTCATCTGTGACCTTGGCCAGGAATAAAACACAGGATAACAAAGTCACTACAAATTACAAAAGACATAGGTTTCACACGCATTTATTACAAACAACAGGAAAGTGATTGGGAAAATGCATCAATGGTAATTTGGCCCGTGACACTATTTTTTAAAAAATTTTTGTAACTTTTTTTTGCTGAGAGAAATTAATGTACGAATAGCCACCCCTCTCTAATTCCCGTCCAGTCTCCAATTATTGCCCATTTCTTTTGTGGCTAATTTAACCCTCAGACGCCTATCCTATGGGTCAATTGACACAGGCGATAGTTCTGAATACAAATTTTTTTCCAAAAATTTTTCAAAAAATTTTTCAAAAAATCTGAAATTTTCTGGAGCTGTTGAAAAAGTGGTTTTACATACACTCAATTTATTTGGTAATTTTCAGACTTATAACAAAAAAGTTATTGTAAAGAGAAAATATGAGCCCCTTAAAATCTCAGCTTAAAACATTTGTTGTTTTCACTGCATTTTTTCTCTTTAGCGAGAGCGCTTTTAAAATACAACGCCACCTATATGCAAAGTAGAGAATACCCTAAACAAAGCACATGTTGGCACATGTTCAGTTCACATTTCATATCAATTGCAATTAATTGCACTAATTGGAATTAAAATTAAGTTAATATACACAATTATTATAAATAAATAATTAAACACCTTGCATGCTGTTCAAATGATCACATTTTGACCGAGTGCCTTGATTTTTACAATCGGTGACACCTAGCGTCAGTTGGTAAAACCATGGTAACCATGGTAACAGCACTAAAGCGCTTCAACTGGGAGTATATAAAACATGTCAATTGACACCACTAATAGGTCTTTGCGTTGACCCAAAATGTTAGGCGTCTGAGGGTTAAATAGGCGCCCGGCCGTTATTGGAGGATTTACGGTATATCTTTGATAAAACTGTAAATTATTTTTTAAGATTACAAATACCGGCCTTTATTACAAATTGCGGCCGAGGGGTGCGGCCATAATTCGAGGGCGGCGTTTAATTTGTTTGGTCATAAATTGCGTTGCATGTACGCAACTTTTTAAATTGTAAAACGTGTGTTTAATCGATTTTAATGTATTTAATACGTGCAAACGTATTAAAAACGTATTAAAATCGTTTGAACACAAGTTTTACAACTTAATAAGTTGCGTACATGTAACGCAATTTAGACAAAACGATTTAATTAAACCGTAAACATTACGAATAATGGCCGCGGCCGTAATTCGAGTGCGGCGTTTATTTCGAATTACAGCCGAGGGGCGCGGCCATAATTCGAGGGCGGCCTTTAATCGACAAAATACGGTACCGGTAGGTAATTATTAATTGTCTCGATCTATATTTTAAAAAATGAAATTAAAAACACAGCAGATATTTTTATAAATCATATTTTTTCACTTGATTTTATCGGGAAATTGACTAAAACAGAGGCAAACTCAAAACTATAGCTTCCAATAACAAGTTACTCATTAGCACCACCTGTAGGACACAAAGTCATAAAAATATGACTCATTCATTAAGTGAGCCATTTTGGAACAATCCACCTGATCACATCACAGATTCAAGAAATTTCAGAAAAATTCAAAAAATCCTTAAAAAAATACAAAAAATCCCAACAAATTTTTACAAACGTCCCTAAATACGTGCTTATCCCCATTCACGCTCGAGCTTATTCACATTCGCGCTTATTCCGATTAAACTGGGCTTTTTGGTTTTTTCGCGCTTAAACGCGTTTTCACATTTTGTTTACTTGATTCGCACCTGTTACCACTTTAATATAAATCGGCGCAAATCGTGATTGTTCGCGATATGTAAAACGATTTTAAGATTAAAAAAAAGCGGTGGAACTGATGGGAACAAGTTGCAACTGGTGGGAATAAGTTGCAACAAGAAGAATAGATACATGGTCCCAGGAAGGCTTCTGAAGTTGAATATTATTTTATTTTATTTTATTTTTTACTTTTTTCCCTCGAGTTGAGCCACATATTTGAATTGGTCAGTAAAATCGTAAGCCTCGTGCCCATTTTTTAACCAATTTTGGAGAAAATCGCGATTTTGCTTCGAGATATCTGCGCAATAAACTCGGCATCCGTATCGGCTGGCAATGAGAGGAGCGCGAAGTGCAGGACCACATCCAACATCGATTAAACTCTGATTTTCCATATTATTCACTGTTACATAATAAAAATTAATTTTAAATTTAATTTTTTATTTTATTTTTTATTTAATTTTTTATTTTATTTTTTAATTTAAATTTAATTTTAAAATAAAAAAAATTATTTCTCTTAAAATTGTTTGCAAATGTAAATGAAAATCAAAATACCGCTTTTAAACAGATGATGATAAAAATCCTCCGCATACCATTGATATTCCTTTTTTCCAGTGCTAACATAGTTTTTTGCATATGTTAGACTGTCAAAATCGTTTTCGTACGTCTTGCTAATTTCTGCCATATTATAGACTACGTGGGATACTACAAAAACGGGTCTAGATAAAACCTGGGGTCCCACGCCAATTGGCTTACCCCATTGGCCTACCCCAAAATCACCATATTAATCATTGTAATCTATGTGATACAGTTTACAGCAATCAGTATATAAATAATTCTATATTGGAAACACAATTTCTGTATTTTTCTCGCGTTAAAACATATTTTTCCATTTTACTAGCTACATCGAAAACCTGATGTTGTTTCTCCTTACCCTGAACATGTTAGTCAATGATATTGTAATTTAAATATTCTACACTATCTTTTCATGACGCTAGTGGTATGCTGAAGAGAAATAGATTTTATGAAAGGCCTAAATAAATATGTGACGTTCCAAAAGAACGAAGAGTAAAACTGCTAGTGGTGGGTTGAACAACCGCCCATAGATGGCGTTGGCCAGCAAGAATGCTGACTCGGTGTTTATCCGGCCTCGCCATTGACATGCCATTGGCATACTAAGTCATGGCGGAAGTTTGCTGACTTCCCGTCACCCATGTCCCGTGTGGGGACTCAATGATGTAGTTGCTGATTTTAGAATGTGGGTGGGTGCTATTCAGAGGTGCCTGCCTAATCCACTGTCCGACTCCTGGCCGCTCTAGGGCCAAACCTGCACTGTCTTCTCATTTCATGCTTTGCATAGACTCTGTGTTTCTGTCTCTGACTGCTATTGTCTCTATCTTTCCTACTTGATCCCTTACTGCCAATGAGCTGAGAGGACCATCTTCTTCACCCATTGCCTGGGGCAATGGTTCTGTTTAATGAGATTGTTTTTTCAGTATTAGTGACGGCAACTTAAGTAGCGACACTGAAAATGACCACTGCAAATTAAGGACCAAGGAGGACCTCACTTAGAGATGGCGCGCAAATATACACTTTGTGAGTGTCCCTCTTGGCCTTATGCTGGAGACACACTAAGCGCGAATCGCGCAAATCGCGTCGCTTTGCGATTTTTAATTCGCTTATTTCCGGTTAAAATCGCCTTTTGCCAAGCGATTTTGAAAGTACCTGCTGCCAGTACTTTTTCGATTGCGATTCCAAATCGCAGCCAATCAGAAGCGTTTTTTACGGTCATTCAAAATTGCAAATGGGGTAGACCAATTGTCTAGACCCCACAAAAACACTAATAACACTAAAACACTACAGCGATGCCATCCAATATCTTGATGCCGAAATTGAACTGCGCAGTAATCGCTGTCGTTGTCGTTGTCGTTGTCGTTGTCGTTGTCGTTGTCGTTGTCGTTGTCGTTGTCGTTGTCGTTGTCGTTGTCGTTGTCGTTGTCGTTGTCGTTGTCGTTGTCGTTGTCGTTGTCGTTGTCGTTGTCGTTGTCGTTGTCGTTGTCGTTGTCGTTGTCGTTGTCGTTGTCGTTGTCGTTGTCGTTGTCGTTGTCGTGAATCTGACCATAAAAACATAATTATTGTTGTTTTTTTTATGATCTTATTATTTAAAATAAAAAAATAACAATAATTATGGTCATAATTGTTTATTTTAGTTTTATTCACGACAACGAGCAGGGACTACGTTTTCTCGCTTTTATGCAATATTTCATATTTCTTGCTTGAAATTCAATAATTTCCTCAAAATTTGTCGCTGTTAAAAAGGAAATACAAAATTTTTTCATTAAAAATAATATGTATAATTCTCTTATTTAGATTTAGGATATTTTATAGAATATTTATTTCAGTTTTTGAGAAATAAATGCAAATCCATTTATTTTCATCTCTTTACAAATCAAATCTTTTTAATTGACTCAACAAATCATTTTACACATTTTATTACAATGTTTGCATACAACTTTTTAACAAAATCAAAGTGCAATTCTCAGCTTACAATACTGAACTAGAGCTGCTGCCATCTCGTAGCAACTTGTAGAACTAATAACACTCGAGCATGCGCGTTAAGACACGAGTGTTCTGCGGATATTAGCCATCGTCACTATCCTCTGGCATTGCATCATCGTTTTAAGGTAATACGTGCAAAGTGCAATTTAATTTATGCCTTATTCTATGAAAACTTAATCGAGATCCTAAAACAGACACGACACACAAATTAAAAACGCAGGCATGAAGTAATCTGACGGCCTGCATTGAAATGTCAGTTGCAGTTTGCTGGACAGAAAGAGAACAAAATAGAAAAATAAATGGTAAAAACACTTCGAAATCACTTTATTTTACTATTAAATAAATAAACCCCCCAAAAACACGTCATTTTGTTCGATTTGAGCCCCCATGCGAACTACAGGCCTCGAAACGAGTTGGACGTGTTTATAACAATACCCGAAATGGCGGGCTTTTTAGGCCGATGCGTATGGTCATGGTAGAGCTGTAACTACTATAGTTGATTTGACCTGGTAGTGGATAACTAGACCACCGTCGACCGAACCTGCGAAGCGTGCTATTGGTCTACGCATTGCAGGAAGAAATGGCCGCTCGAGTGAAAGTTTTTGCTAATAAGAGTCGATAAAAATGGATTTGCGCGATATGTGGGTGTGGTGACACGTGATTGATGCCAAAATGTATTTGTAGGTGATTTTTTTAATTAAAAAAAACAACAAAATGACGTGTTTCGGGCTAGTTTGTGTTGGTTTTCAAAAATTTTGACGTTTTTTTTTTGCAGCTGATCATTTATGGCCATGGTGTGTAGTTTCTAGACGATGGATGATGATGATAAACCATTCGCGTGTACGGCTTCAGGCTGTGGCATGGTGAGATATTAAAAAAATCGATAATTTTTAATTTTTTTAAATTTAATTTTTTAAAATTTTTTATTTTAGCGATTTACAAACGAAGATCATTTGACAGTCCACAAGAAAAAACATGAAATGTCGCTTAATTTGACGGCAACAATTAAAAATAACACAAATTTATTCGTTGGTAATTCGAAAATTCAATTTTTCCTCATTTTTTTAAACGAAGTTTGTGATTTGTGATTTTTAATTTTTTTTCGATTTTATTTTTAGACCAAACACCGACCCCGACGCGATTTATTCGTAACTGCGAAGAAGTTGGTTTATTTCAAGATCTAAATCCATTCGATCAACAATTCCACAAAGCGATCGAGATCTCGAAAAGCGGCGGTTCGTTGTCGAACGAAACATTGCAAGTCCCTTCGGATTCCGATACACTCAACACTCCAGCCGTGCTCGACAGCGATTTAGTCGTGTCCACGACCACCTGTATCTCGGACGATGTGCCCACGACTAATCGCAGCTCTTCTCTTCAGATGTTAACGTCGTCTCTGCAGCCTTCGTCGACGACGACCGACAGCGATGACGATGAGATCATTATTATACCGTCGTGTGTGCCCGCCGACACGACCGAATCGCCACCTTTGGTCACTAACAGGTGGAGAATTGGAGAATTAATTTTTATGGAGTGGGGGAGTGTATCGATTGGGTGACTCATGGTCTAATTTCAATTCTCTATCGGAATTTCAGCCTGAATATTGATTTTTTTTCGAGAAATTTGCCGGTTCATTGATAAAATTGTTGGTTTCTGACTGATTTTGGACGGGATTTTGTCATTTTTATGTGAAAATTTTACGTAAAAATTAACTATTTTACGTAACATTTTTGCGTAAAAATTTGCGATATTGCGTAAAAAATTGCGATTTTACGCAAAAATTTGTGGTATTACGTAAAAATTTGCGATTTTACGCAAAAAATTTGCGATACTACGCAAAAATTTACGATTTTACGTAAAATTTACGATTTTACGTAAAAATTTACGATTTTACGTAAAAATTTACGATTTTACGTAAAAATTTACGATTTTACGTAAAAATTTACGATTTTACGTAACATTTTTGCGAATTTACGTAAAAATTTTGAGATTTTACTTAAAAATTTTGAGATTTTACTTAAAAATTTTGAGATTTTACTTAAAAATTTTGAGATTTTACTTAAAAATTTTGAGATTTTACTTAAGATTTTACTTAAAAATAAAATTTGCGATTTTGAAAGAAATTTTGTAATAATTTTTTAACGTTTTTTACAAAATTATCTGAAAAAAAATTATAATTTTTTAGATTTTATTTTATCAAATTCGTTCTCTTCTAAGTAATTTGGAAATGTGGGAAATTCTACCCGATGATGCAATCCCCCATTCGTTGCCATAACAACTGCATCCCACCGTTGAATCATCAATGAATGACCCACTAAAACATTTCTCTTTACAGTCAAACCAACACGCTCACCCAGACGATTAACACCAATCAAATTCTCCATCTATCAACAAACGAAACCAATCTAGAAAACACGCCCCACACGGAAACTCAGGTAAACAAACCAAAAACCAAAAATAACCTCACAAAACGAAACTAAAACGATATTTATTTATTTATTTCTTCTTTTAAAACCAGGGCCCACAAATAGTTGCAGGTTCCGCCGCTACAGTCGTCCAACTCCTCTTGAAATTACCCGATGGGAGATCGGTTCCCGTGCAAATTCCGACGATTCCCGTGGTCCACACGTCCAATATTCAGCCCACAATGGCCACATCCAACGTAACATCACTAGCTAAAATGGTAAAAACGAAATTTTTGATTTTTTTTAAAAAATTTTGATTTTTTAAATTTTTTTTAAAAATTTTGATTTTTTTAAAAATTTTGATTTTAAATTTTTTTAAAATTTTGTAATTTTTTAAAATTTTGTATTTTTTAAAATTTTGTATTTTTTAAAAATTTTTGTATTTTTTTAAAAATTTTTGTATTTTTTTAAAAATTTTTGTATTTTTAATTTTTTTAAAATTTTGATTTTTTAAAATTTTGTTTTTTAAAAAATTTTTGATTTTTAATTTTTTTTTTAAATTTTGATTTATTTTCTTAGAAATTGAAACAATCGTTGATCCAGAATAACCAGAATGCATCGCCGAATAGTAATAACATGAATGTGATGACGGAAGCTGTGGATATGGTGATAAGTCAGGAACAGATGTCGGACAGTATGGACTCGTTGAAGTTTGTTGAAATAATTAATAAGTACTAAATTGAGTAGATGAACAGTTTTGGGAAAGTGTTGACTTTTTTTCGTGTAGTAAACGACGACGAACGAGCGATGGGGAGGACCCGGATGAAAAGCGGAGGAGGTTTTTGGAGCGAAACAGAGCTGCGGCCACTCGATGTCGCTTAAAACGGAAACAGTTTATTTCAAATCTCGAGCGGAGAGCGGATGAACTAAGTGGCACAAATGTGCAACTTCAGGTAGAAATAACTAGAGCTCGGGAAAATGCATGTTTTTTGTTTTTTTTTGTGTATTATGCTAAATTTGGTTAAAAATGCTTGATTGTACGGAAATTTATCTTGTAGCATTCATTTTATCAACTTTTGTGATGGAGTTTCATCAGATTTGACGATTTGTGATTAAAATTCACCAATTTCAAAAGTTTTTGATGACATGAAATCAAATTTTAAAAAACTTCCACAACATTTCACCAAATTGAAAAATTTGCATAAAATTTAACCAAATTAAAAGTTTTTGGATAAAATTTAACCAAATTAAAAGTTTTTGGATAAAATTTCACCAATTTTAAAAATTTTTGATGAAATTTCACCAATTTTTTAAAAATTTTTGATGAAATTTCACCAATTTTTTAAAAATTTTTGATGAAATTTCACCAATTTTTTAAAAATTTTTGATGAAATGAAACCAATTTAAAAAAATTTGCATAAAATTTCATCAATTTGTGATGAAAAAAAAT
>JH431830.1:327579-340403 GCA_000239455.1 Strigamia maritima
TCCTTTTTTTTTTTTTAAATAAAAATTTCAAATTGTTTTGGAAATAACTTTAAAGGGTTTATAACATCACGTTTTTTATTGGTCCATTGGATCAAGCATCGTTTAAAACTAGAGCGTTATGGAAGGGACCCGAATCCCGGGAAATCACTGCTAAAATGCAATTCCCAATTCCCGGGAATTCCCGAATGTAGAGATATATGAATTTTCTAATTTAAAATGGTATTTTTATCGATTCAAATTGAATTTTTCAATTTTAAAAAGTATTTTTACCAAAATTCATACACAAAAGGGTAATTTTTACGGAAATTTACAATTTCAAATGGAATTATAACACCTAAGATATATTTTTATCCAAAAAATAAAATTTTCTTCTTTCTAGCATTCCTATTTCACTTTCAGATGCGCACATAAATTTATTTTTGAGAAGAAAATCTGTATTTTAAGTACAAAAATATAATTTATAGGGTAAAATAATGTTTTTAGGCCAATTTTTAGCTGCTTATACATCTTAGACAGTATAATTCCATTTGAAATTGGAAATTTCAATGAATTTCTGTTAAAATTCCAGTTTAATTGGGAAAATTTAATGAATTTTGGTTAAAATTCCAGTGTAAATTGGAAAATCTAATAAATTTCAGTAATAATGTTAGGTTGCTGAATTTTTTTTAGCTTCCGGGAATTCCCGAGAAGCTTAAAATTTCCTTTCCCAATTCCCGGAAAATGAAAAAGTCGGAAAAAAGAACAGTCTATTTAAAACCCTTAAATAATTATTCGAAGATTTTTTAAAAAATATTAAAACGAGCAGACAACAGACAATATTATGAAGTAAAAGATGGAGGATATCAACTATGACGTCAGAAACAGCGCCCTGCTCAGCAGTGGCCAACAATGTCCCTCGTCAAACTAAAAATGATATTTTTAAAGTCTTCTAAAACCTTTAAAAAATACATAAAAATCATTTCACCCATTTTATGAGATGCAGAACATTATTCAATCATAAAATTTTTGTTGTCATAAGCCCTTTAAAGCAGCTACTCGATAAAAATCTTAAAAATCTAGTTTAATCTTTAGCCAATAGATGGTACACACAAACCACTTACAATAACAACCAATAGAAAACGATTATTAAAACTGGCGCGAGCGGGAAGCTAACTCATTGAACAAGAAGCGTGGTTTGGCGGCTTCACATCCTTTTATAATCCGAATTTTACCTCGTATTTGTTGTTTTTATTATAATTTCTACGTAAGTAAACAAACATTCAAATTACTCTCATCAAAAAATAAAAAAATCAACATTCGTTTTATATTAAACAGATGGAAGTCGAAACGAAAACAATGGAGCAATTGGACACCGAAATTTACGTCTTAAACCCAGCAAATGACGAGAAGTAAATTCAAACATCTTTTTATGTTTTAGTTGTTTACACATCACGTCTAGACATCCGCACAAACAACTAATTTATAATTGAGCAATGTTGTTAACGATGTTTATGTGAAAAGTTAAAATTTCCATTTTATTGTTATTGTTATTTTATTTTATTTTTTTTGTTTTTTAGTTTCGATTCTTGCACTTTGAACCCATCGCCAGCTACAGTGGAAGATGATCAAATAATGTCAATTGAAGCTGCTTTTAATGGTATTTTAAACATTTAGTGAATTTTTTAATTTTTGATTTAATTGAATTTTCGTTATTTTTCAGGTGAAATCGAAGAAATGGAGGTAGAAATCGATATAACATCGAATACCGAAACAAAATTAGTGAAACAAATTCAAACCAAAGAAGAAATTTTAGCATTGAAACTCGAAAAAGAGAGAAAATCAGCTGTAATTTTGATTTTTTGATTTTTTTACTCGAATTGATATAAATGATTAATTTATTTTTATATTTTTAGGAGTTGAAGGAAAAAAAGAGACAAATGGCGGTAATTTGATAGTTTTTTTAATGGATCTTTAATTGGAGTATTAATTATTTTGTTTTTATTCCTCAGTTGAAAGCTGAAGCCGAAATGAAATCGGCAAAATTGAAGCAGTTTCAGCATTTATTGACGAAAAGTCAATTTTATACCAAGTTTTTAAGTAGCCGAATTGCCGATCAGATGAATGACAAAAAGGAAGTGGAACAGAAGAAAATTAAAAAGAATCAAAAGAGGAAAATACGTCGGATGGGAAAAAATAATGATTCTGAACGCGAATCGACGATAAATCGACCATTCAAAAGGAAAGCGATGCAGTTGTGCGATTACATGAACGATGAAGTAATTTATCACAGTTTTTTTATTTGATTTTTCATATTTTTTCAACATTTATTCGATTTCTCAAATTTCTCTCAACATTTATTCGATTTTTCTCAACATTTATTCGATTTTTCTCAACATTTATTCGATTTTTCTCAACATTTATTCGATTTTTCTCAACATTTATTCGATTTTTCTCAACATTTATTCGACACATTTTTCTCAACATTTATTCGATTTTTCTCAACATTTATCAAATTTTTTCTCAACATTTATCAAATTTTTTCTCAACATTTATCAAATTTTTTCTCAACATTTATCAAATTTTTTCTCAACATTTATCAAATTTTTTCTCAACATTTATCAAATTTTTCTCAACATTTATCAAATTTTTCTCAACATTTATCAAATTTTTCTCAACATTTATCCAATTTTCACTTTTTTCTCAACATTTATTCACAACATCAATTAAAACGTATGATTCTTCGTAGGAAATCAAAGTTTCATTAGCGGAAACAGAACCAGAAACGTCATCGACCAGAGCAATCGAACCAGCCGAAGAAACCTTTTCAACAAACAGCAACGGACTTCTAGTTTCCGATAGACAACCATCGTGGCTAACGGGTGGTGTCCTAAAACGATACCAACTCTACGGCTACGAATGGCTAAGAGTGAGTAAGCCATAAAAATAAAATAAAAACTTAATCTTATATGAATTCTCCAAAGTCTCTCTACCTAAACGGCCTCAACGGAATTTTAGCCGACGAAATGGGATTGGGCAAAACGATCCAATGCATCGCATTGATTTGCCACTTGATCGAACAAAACGTCAGCGGACCCCATCTGATCATCGCCCCCATGTCGACATTGGAAAACTGGGTCGCTGAATTCTCCAAGTTCGCACCGGGCATTCCGACATGTTTATATCACGGGGACATCGAAAAGAGAGCGTTTTTACGTCGAAGATTTCAATTTCGCGTGAAATCTCGCGATAAAACTCTTTTCCCCGTTATTATTTCCAATTACGAAACCATTTTGAAAGATGCGAAGCACCTGCAACGGATTACGTGGAAATTTATCATCATCGACGAGGGACATCGAATTAAGAATTTTGATTGTCTGTTGATTCGCGCGCTCAAATCGTTTACGTCGAAAAATCGAATTTTGTTGACCGGAACTCCTTTACAGAATAATTTATCCGAGTTGTGGTCGTTGTTGAATTATATTTTACCAGAAATATTCGATAAATTACAAGTGTAAGGTTTTTTTATTTTAAATTCTTATTATTTTTTAATTTTTTTTCGTTTTTTTTTTAGTTTTGAGTCGTTATTTAATGTTTCCGGAATGAATACCGATGAAAGCGATGAGAAAATTGCGGAAGAAGAGCAGAAAAATCACGTTGTATCAACAATTCACGAGGTTTGGATTTATTTAAAACTTCTATTACTAGTTTTGATGAAATAATTTTTTTCTTTTTTTTCCTAGATTTTGGCGCCATTTTTATTACGGCGCTTGAAATGCGACGTTGAATTGAACCTTCCTTCCAAAAGAGAACTTCTAGTTTATGCACCGCTAACCCCAATTCAACAAGAATATTATAGTCAATCTGTCAGTAAAACAATTTACACTTATTTGCAACCGGAAGTAAGTACATTTCATCCAATTTTAATACAATTTTCAAATTTAAAACGAATGTAAATGATTTTTCAGAGATTACAGCCACTGTCCGCAAAACGAAAACGAAAGACACGCAATCCCGAAGGATACATCGCGTCATTTTTCGACGATGAAGTTTCATTAGAAGATGTTTTAACTCAACAAGCGAAACATATCCGCGAACAAGAACAACAGATGGCACTGGAAATAGCCGAAAGGTGCAAAACTGAATAATAAAAAAACTCATTTTTCAATTTTTAACAATTTAATTTAATTTCCAGGGTTCCTAAAACGACTCAATTACATTTAAAACAGATGGACATTATGCAGCTACGCAAATGTTGTAACCATCCATATTTGATTTCTTTTCCATTAAACCCTGATGGCAGTTTGCACGTAGATGAACAATTGGTGCAGACTAGCGGCAAAATGTTGGTTTTAGACGCCATGTTACCTAAATTAAAGGAAAGGGGACACAAAGTGAGTTGGTTTGTGTTTAATCGTGCGATTTATTGATTTTTATTTCGTTTTAGGCGCTTATGTTTTCTCAGATGACCAGTTTACTGGATTTTTTACAAGATTATTGCGAACTCAGGGAATACAAATACAGTATTTTGGATGGAAGGATGAATTTGGACGAACGAAAGGAAAATGTAACGTCAAAATAACACATTTTTCTATTTGAATTTTATTTGAGGAATTTTCTTTAACTTTGTTATTTCAGATTAATAATTTCAACAATGATCCGGAAGTCTTTTTATTTTTACTCAGCACCAGAGCTGGTGGTTTAGGATTGAATTTAACAGCTGCTGACACCGTGATTATATATGATTCCGATTGGGTACATAAATAAATGAAAATAATTCGATTTTCGAATCATTATTTTTTTTTTAAATTTTTTTTTCAGAATCCTCAATGTGATTTACAAGCCGTCGACAGGTGTCATCGTATCGGCCAAAAGAAACCTGTTGTAATCTACAGACTAGTCACTGCCAACACCATCGATCAGAAAATCGTCGAAAGAGCCGCGAGTAAACGAAAACTAGAAAAACTCGTCATGCACAAAGATAAATTCAAAAGTGGAAAAACCGAAAAGAAACACTTTACGAAATCGGAAATGTTAGAATTGCTCAAATCTCAGGATCACGAACGAGTCGTTAAAACCGGAACCGGAGAAAATGGTAAAAAAAACAACAACAAATAACTAATAAATCGATTTCATTTACTTTTTTCAACATTTGATTTCTCGCAGTTTTTACCGAAAAAGAAATCGAAGCGCTTTTGGATCGAAGCAAAATGGCGGCATCAAATGCAGATCACGTTTTCAAAGTCATCGAAGACGATTCGAACGAGGGAAATTTCCACATTCTCGCAGATAACGAATCTTGAAAGAAAAAAAAATGTTTAATTCCATATCTATCATGTATTTTTTTTCCATTTAATAAATAACTCATTTCTTAGTTTTTCAATTGATGACGTAATAATGATGATAAGCACTCTTATTGTCATTGTACTCGTAATGTCTGATGCTGGAACTCAAGTAATTCCTCCATCAGCTCCAGTTTCAGGACCAGAACCAACAGCACCTCATCCTCCACCGTCATCTTCGCCTCCACCACCATACTACGGACCTTACTACTATCAAAATCAACCTCCAAATGTCCCTCAATATCCCTACCAACCACCGCCAGGTTATTACGCTTATCCTCAACCTCAACCAACTTACGTTTATGTATCTTCCGTTACTGGTGGACCACCAGCGACCGAACTTTATTCACTTTCGACGCAAACAACTCAAACAGCGGGGTATAAACGAGTATAAAATGACGAAATAGTGGCCTGTGCTTGAATTGTAGCCTCCTATTTTGTCATTTTTCTCATTTTTCTCATTTTTTTGGATTAATAAATTTCTTTTTTGATTTCTAGGATTTCGAAAAAAAAGAAGTTGATGTGGATTGCAGTTTGCAGTTGTATTTTACTCACTTTACTATTTCTAGCTATTTTTATTTACGGTATGTTTATTTTCATACATATTCGATTATATTTGATATTTTATATTTAATTTCTAATAGCTGTGTGGAAAAGCAGCGTTCATAACAGCAGTACGGAGCCGTGTGATGATTTCTATTCGTACGCATGCGCAAAATGGAAATCTCATAATATATCTGGCGTAATGGAATCGGGTCAAGGAACAGTACAGCTAGAAGTAACAGGTAAACTTGAAAAAAATGTTTAGATACGATTGGAAAATGGAAATTTTCGAATTTTAGAAACTCTCATCAATGGACGAAAGGACGAGTTGGGATCGAGTTTTGTGCACTCGACGATATATTCAATGATTTCTGCTTGTTTGAATGAAGGTAATAATATTAGAGACTTTGCGATTTCTCGTAAGAAAAATTACGAAATTAAAAAAAAAAACGAAATATTTTAATTTCGTACAACAGGTTGCGATTTTTCACGAAACGTATTATATACGACATTTAATTTTAATTGGCGGCAATATTAATATTCTTTTATTTATTTTTTTTAGAGTTAATTGAAATTAAAGGTAAAACGCCGTTACTTGATTTTTTGGATTCGCTCGGCGGTTGGCCGTTGGTCGACGGAAGTTCTTGGGACGGCGATATGGACAAAGCGATGCACGTTATTGGAGAAGTAACGAGAATTTTCGGAACTAATGCATTATTTGCAATTGATGTTGTGCCTAATATGCTAGAAAATCTAAAACCGGTTATTTATGTAAGAAAAATTAGGCTTTCGAAGATAGAAATGTTAATTTATGTGTTTTGACAACAAAAATAGGTTCAAGGATCTCACGGTTATTTGATTCCCATAAATCCTGCCCTCTTACCATTCATACCAAAATTTAAAAAAAAATCAGTCGTGGAGGATATAATATTTCAGCTTGTTGTCGAAATAAGTGGCGATGTTGGAAACCGGAAAAAAAGTCTCGCGAATGAAATCAAAGAAATGATTTCACTCTGGAACACCATACAAAAAACTAAAGTGAGTTTTACCCTCTAATTTCCGTTTCTAATACACTTTTGACACTTGTTAATTCACAACTGTACTGGAACAATGAATTCTTTTGTTCTAGAGTCAAAAGAAAAACAAAATAAAACCGGAATTAGTCAGTGTTGGTGAGCTGTCAAAGTACACAATGGTAATTGCTAATTTTATTTTCATTTGGACGCCATTGTTAAGGTGTTGGGCCATTTTGTTTTGAAAGTAGGTGAATTGGAAAATACTTCTGGGACAAACTTTTAAAGATGTCGAATCGATATCCAGCGCCAGCAGGATATTTGTCCATGAAAAACAACTTCTGGGAGATATTTGTAAAACGTTGCGAAAACATTATCAACCACGGTCGGTTTCACTTTCGCAACTCGATGGAGCGCTCCAATTTCAATTTCCAGTCCACTTTACTTAGTACGATGAGGTGAGCTTGGCGGCAAACGTTAGGTTAGGACATGGGGAAAAGTGAACTAGAAATTGAAATGGAGCACCATGTTTTCTACTTTCGTTTCTCAATTTAAGCCTAACGAGCAAATCGTCGTTGTCTTATTTCCAGAACGGTTGTGAATTTTGTCATTTTTCATACACTTCGTCCACTGCTCTATCATTTGTCGAAAAAATTTCAAAAGTTATTCTTCCGGTTGAGCGAAGAATTTGGAATCGAAAATTCAAAACATCGGTAAACCAAAAAACGAAACTTTAAAACTTATATGCTTTACAATTAGAATTTCACTTTGTTTGTTCAGAGGAGATTGGTGCATACACACAGTCATGGAAAATTTACCATATTTGGTAGCAAATTTATACGCTAATAAATATTTCAAACAGGAAGACTTGGATACAGTTAAATATCAAACAGAATTTCGCTTCTTTGTTCTTTCTTTCTTTCTTTCTTTCTAATTTCCACTCTGTCAACAGGTGTCAGACATTACGACAACAATTTTAAACACATTCATTGAAGAACTGAAAGACAATAATTGGTTAAGTTCGAGCAGTAAAACTAAAGTCATAGATAAAGTACGTAAAAATCCCATTAGGTTTCGTTTTCTTCTGAAACTGAAACAAATCCTAAACTTCAACTCTAACATCACAGATTTCTTCACTCAAAGTCGAAATTGCATTTCCAAGTTGTGTAAGAAATGTAACGATGCTAGAAGACATTTACAATACCGTACAGTAATGTTTATTTATTTATTTTTTCAATTTTGTAAACAAAATTTAAATTTTATTTTTCAGTTGAATATGTCAACCGATGATCACTTTCAAAACTTTCTAGATAGTTCAGAATTGAAGTCATACCTGAAATTTGCTTATTTGAATGACGATCCCAAAACAAAATTAGTGTAAACAATGCCACACACAAACACTAAATACAGGGTGTCCCAAAAGTGTGGACCCCTTCAAGTAATTTCCAAAATACGTGAGATATCAGAAAACTGAACGAAAACTCGTTGCGGAAATCATTCATTGCGAATGTGATGGTACCCTCAAATTTGACCTCTGACTTTGGGAAGGACGGAATTCAATTTGGAACTTTTGAATGGTAAGAGATAGAGCATTAATTCCAATTAGAAAGTGGTAGAGCATGGCCTAAAACGTAGGAAAATATTTTTAGTAAATTATGTTCCAAATTGAATTCTGTCTTTCCCAAGGTCAGAGGTCAAATTTGAGGGTACCATCAGATTCGCAATTAATGATTTCCTCAACGAGTTTTCGTTCAGTTTTCTGATATCTCAAGAATTTTGGAAATTACTTGGGGGGGGTGGGGGGGTCCACTCTTTGGGGACATCCTGTATATACTACATTATGAATATATTAAAATTTCAGTTGGAGGAGTTCACCATTGTCCGTCAATGCGTGGTACTTACAATTTGGAAACATGATTCGTAAGAATGTATTTCAATTTTATTTATTTTTTCGTTTTTTTTTTTTTATTTTTTTTTTTTAGAAATATTTGCTGGTTTATTAAGGGCAGCAAACGTTACCAGCACCTCAACTCTGTAATTCGCATCGACTAACTATCAACAATTATTTGAATTGTTTCATTTTACAGCGCTCACCAATATGGAGTTCTAGGAACAATAATTGCTCATGAAATTACCCATGCATTAGATTATGCTGGTAGGACAAGCAATAGAGTAAAGCCTGGTTTTCATGCATTCGTCAGGCGCTAAAATGTTGCGATGTTTGGGAACTCTATTTAACAATTCGTGCACGAAATTCCCATTGGTTAATGACCTACGCATTGTACCGAAAGTATATATTGTGGTATCTTATTTTAATCCTCTAGTCGAGCCGAGTCGAAAAATCTTTGTTTCGTAGCCAAAAAATGTGCGCAACAATACAAAAACCCAAATGTAAAGAATTTTTTAAAATTATTTTACGAGCGTTTTCGTTCGTTAACAATGTCAAGCACATTTTTAGACTACAAAACAAAGATTTTTCGACTCCGCTCGACTAGAGGATTAAAATAAGATACCACAATATATACTTTCGGTACAATGCAAAAAAAGTTGACTTTTCAGTTTCGTGCACGAATTGTTGGATAGAGTTTAGTGTGTGCAATCCAACGCGCTGTTCTTTCAGCATGTTATCGTATGTGAGGATGAAGTTGGAACAATTCAACTAAAGTCTATTTACCTCGGATTGGTCGTGGCAATTAACTGTTAAATGGTGTTGCGCATAACAAAGTAGTCAAATGTTTGACCGGACCATCTATTTATCCAATATGGAGGTTTCACGCGCTTTGACCGGGCCATCTCTTTCTTGAAGATGGCGGTTTCGCGCGGTTTATTTAAAAATGACCTTTACTTTCATTGGTTACTGACAGACATGTGACTTAGGGTATGAATACTTTCCTGCGATCAGTCCACTGACCAATCCGAGTTACTCCAAACTTATAGGTAAATAGACTTTATAGCATGCTGGCTAAATACGTGAGACCAGATGATGGCGCTTTGCTCCTTTGACCCAAGAGTTTTACCGTATTCCTTCGGAAACAACAACGGCATGCCGGTAATTACGAATCTGACCAGTTTTTGACAAGTAGACAACTGATCAATTAATAATCAAACGAACAAAATGCCAGGAAATTTGGATTATCCGGCATCTTGATCCGACTCGCCATTATCCGGCACGTCGTTCTTTCCGAGGGAATACCGTATAACGCGCACGTGGGAACTATAAGCTTTAATAATTCGTTAAAACAGAAACACTTATATCATTTCATCTGTTCAAGGCTTAAAACTTGATAAATATGGGAAAATCGGAGGAAGTTTGCACACTCTGGAAGGTCCTCTTTTGGATAGAACGAGTGCAAAAAAATTTATGAAGAAAACGGACTGTCTTGCACATCAATACAGAAACTACTGTATACAATCGAAATGTGTAGGACCTGTAGAGACCATAAAAGGTCAATGACTAATTTTAAGTTATTGATTGACTTAATTTGTGCAGATCAATGGTGAAGGAACACTTAATGAAAATCTGGCTGATAACAGTGGCACACGAATTGCCTTTTTGGTATTCGTCTTTTATATGATTTTTTCTATAGAAAAATTTAATTTGTAATAATATGCACAAAAAATTAAATAGGCATTCCTGAAGAAGGTAAATAAGACCCAGTCGACGATGAATGAGTCTTACGTGCCTACAGACATACAAAATGCAAGTTTAAAGAAACGGTTTTTTTACTATTTCGCTCAGGTACTCATATATTTACGTTGTACGAACATTTATATAACTTTATTTGAGGTCATATCATCAGGTTTGGTGCTCGGAACAAACAACTGACATTTTAGATGCTCAGATTGAATTTGATAATCACAGTCCTAATAAATTTAGGTTGTTTTAAACTGGATTATTATATAGAATAAAAGGCCAATTTTATTTAATCGAAATTTAAAATTTCATTCAGAGTAATCGGAAGTTTGTCCAATCTGCCCGACTTCGCCGAGGAATTTGGGTGCAAGACATCGGATGATATGGATAGAAAAAAGAAATGTATAGTGTGGTGACAAAGTGATTTTTATTTCAAAATTAGTCACAATTGTACGAGAAAAAAAAGAAATAAAGATCCTATTTGGTCATTCTCATCTGATATTTAGTCGTTTTTATTCCCTTATTCATCAAATAATCCTTTTGAACATTATAAACGTATTAATTCTGACGTCATTCAATAATTCGCGAACTGGATCTTGACTCTATTGAACAAAATTTACAAATGCCAACATGGCGGTTGATTAATTGTTTCAGTATAAGGTTTGTTAACGTTGCAATTCCTTCTTTAATCAGCTAATTCTTTAATATTTATTTATTTATTTCAATTAGACATCGAGTTTTTTTATTTGCCAACTTCTGGGGAAAGAAACGTGTTGTAAGTCAATGAAAATCGAAATCTTTAAATAAAAAAACATTTGATTCTATGACATAACACTTTTTAGTATTCAAAAAGTGGTTCTTTAATTGAAATAAACAAAATAATTGAATACAAACATTAATTTCTATTCCATGTCGTTGTTATCTCTAGGAATGGCTGAACACCAAACGGGAAATTTGGAAACGAAAATTCAATTTTCTCAAAAGAATTTGAGCAACCGATCGGACGAATCGGATAATACTCTGGATGGTTTGCTGGAAATAGTCACTGATGTAAGAAAACAAATCAACGAGGAAGTTTTAAAAGACGAATTTCCTCGTTTAAATGTTAAAATTAATTAATTTTTTTGATCCCAGGTGAATAAAAGACTTCAAAATGTCGATGCTGTCAATAGGAAAATGCAGCAACAGAAAGTGGGAATGAGTAAAGAACTGCAGAATCAGAAGGAACAGTTGTCGTCGATGTTTCAGGAGAATTGCAGTTTGAAGGAGAAGGTGGCGCGGTTGGATATTGACAAAAGGAGTACTTTGAAAGAAAATAGTGACTTGAAGAGAGAAAATGAGAAATTGAGTAAACTTTTAAGTGGTGTTAGCGAAAAGAGGAGGAATGAGGATAGTGTGAATTCTAGCCTCGAATCGATAGGGAATTCGTTGAGATTTGCGGCTAAAGCGCACAATTTGACTGTTAGTAATGAAAGAGTAAGTGTATAATGGTTTCAAGTGGAAATTTGGATTTTTTTTTTTTTTGGTTGAAAATTGTGATTTGTTTATCTAAAATTTCAACAATTTCAACAAAATAACACGAGGTTGTTATTTTATTTGAAATATGCAACATTTTTTTCAATCATTTTCGTCATTAGAATCCAAATTTTCAATCATTTTCATGATTAGATCCAACATTTTCGTCATTTGAATTTAAATTTGCAAATTTTTAATCATTTTCGTCATTATTTCAACCATTTTCGTCATTAGAATTTAAATTTTTAATTATTTTCAATCATTTTCAATCATTTTTGTCATTAGAATCCAAATTTTCAACCATTTTCGACATTAGAATCCAAATTTTCAACCATTTTTGTCATTAGAATCCAAATTTTCAACCATTTTCGATATTAGAATCCAAATTTTCAACCATTTTTGTCATTAGAATCCAAATTTTCAACCATTTTCGACATTAGAATCCAAATTTTCAACCATTTTCGACATTAGAATCCAAATTTTCAACCATTTTCGACATTAGAATCCAAATTTTCAACCATTTTTGTCATTAGAATCCAAATTTTCAACCATTTTCGACATTAGAATCCAAATTTTCAACCATTTTTTAAATTAAAAAATGAAATTAAATCTAAAATCATTTTCTTATTACAGTATACAAAACCGGTAAAATGTGATGAAACAATAACAAACATTGAAACAAATTCCGACTTCAGTCTCATGGACAGCGACGCAGCGGACGAATTAATCCTCCAAAATTAACCTATCCCTCAAGAATTTAACCGAATTAAAAGATTTATCCTACATGAACTACAATTTAAA
>JH431830.1:359621-381220 GCA_000239455.1 Strigamia maritima
GCGATGATTTTTCGACTCGGCTACAACTAGAGGTATTCAAATAAGATGCCACAATATATACTTTTGAGTACAATGCATAGGCCATTAACCAGAGTTTCGTGCTATCACAGGAAATCATGAAAATCAGTGAAAACCAATGTAATTTTAGTAAAATCAGTGAAAACCAATGTAAACCAATGTAATTTGAGTAAAATCAGTGAAAACCAATGTAAACCAATGTAAACCAATGTAATTTGAGTAAAATCAGTGAAAACCAATGTAAACCAATGTAATTTGAGTAAAATCAGTGAAAACCAATGAAAACCAATGTAAACCAATGTAATTTGAGTAAAATCAGTGAAAACCAATGTAAACCAATGTAATTTGAGTAAAATCAGTGAAAACCAATGTAAACCAATGTAATTTGAGTAAAATCAGTGGTTCTCACTTTTCCCTGAGATATTTTTATTTGTTCATGTAAAATTTTTTTTTTTTTTTGTGTTTCTATAGTTCCGTGGATAAATTCAAGCATTTGGAAGATTTGGACGATACGAGTAAAGGCAGGAATAAAACCACAAGTAAATCTGTACATTTTGACAGCGATGAAGATGAAGAGGATGAAGACGACGAGGATTTCACGAATGTTTATATAAAAAATTTCGGGAAGGAGTTAGATTCGGACAGTTTGAAGGAACTGTTTTCACAATTTGGTGAAATCACAAATCACGCTGTAATTTGACGCCGAACGAAATTCTCAATTTCAAATTACCGCAGAATTTAAACTCTACAATTTCAGGTGAAAACAAATGAGAACGGAGAATCCGCGGGCTACGGCTACGTCTCATTCAAGTCATCGCAATCTGCTAAAATGGCGGTGGAATTAATGAACAAGAAAAAAATCAAATCGCACGAATTGTTCGTGGGTCCCTTTCGAAGTAAAGCGCAACGTGGACGAGAACAAAAGAAGACCGAAGGATGTAATTTATACGTAAAAAATTTGTCCGAAATCATCGATGATAAACGACTTTACCGAGAATTTGCCAAGTTTGGTGAAATAACGAGTGCGAAGGTACATAAATGCTCAAATAGTAGCTAGGGCTTGAATTGTCGCCTTTTTTTTTTACTCTTTTTTAATTATTTTTTTTTTTTTCAGGTTATGAGAAAACCAAATGGAAATTCCAAATGTCACGGATTTGTTTGTTTCGTTTCGTTGGAATCGGCCGAAGCAGCGAAAAATGAAATGAATGGGAAAAATATGAATGGAAAAAGTTTGTACGTGGCTTCTGCGCAGAAGAAGGAAGACCGAAAAGAATTGCTCAGTTTGAAAAAATCAGTTGAACAGCAAATCAAAGATTTCTCTTTTAAAACTCCTTATTACAATGGTTCTTTCGTGAAACCTCGAAAATGATATTTTATTTCACATTATTATTACTATATCACCAAATTTATATTCTCATTTTTGTACCATTAAATTTATTATTATCAATAAAAGCAAATATAGGTTTGCTGAAATTTTATCATTGCATGGTATTGGCGACAAGACGAAGCTCAAACACTCAATGTAGTGTCGCTATCAAGTGACAAAATCTTCAAATATATCCTACGCATGATTTTTATTCTTTTTTATTTTTATAATAATTAATTATTCATTAAAATCGAATATTTCCATTCTTACGGGCCCATCTTGAACAAATATCAGCTTTCAGATATTACCATTAATTGATAATTTGAACAACTGATGGCGCCACTAATTCACAATCCCAATTGGAAACACATTCGAGATCGCATTCACGATAACCATAGTGATCACTATAGTGATCACATAAGTGATGATGAATTATGGGTAAAAAAATGGAGACCAACCTAACAGAACAATTTCTGCAGGTATTTTATTTTTTATTTCAGAAATACTTATTGAATTCAACTGGAAACATGGAAACAAAACGAGCGAAACAACCAACGAGATGAACCACGAACCTCCTCTTTCAGCACCTTTTGACATACCATCATCTTTGTAAAAAATAAATTGGACGAATATCAATGAGAATTTTTTGCCACTTGGGTGGGTAAACAATTCTTTTAAATTAAATTTTTATTATATTTTAATTATTTTTTTATTTTTTTTTTTAAAATAGTTGTCATGCTGCAATCGTGCAATGATGATGATTATGATGAGAATGAAGAAGGACTTAACTAATGTTTTTGAAAAATTTATCACTGATAGTCGAGAATTTGCCAAGTTTGGTGAAATAACGAATGCGAAGGTACATAAGGCTCAAATAGTAGCTGGGACTTGAATTGTCGCCTGTTTTTTTACTCCCGGACGTCTGTTTCGCTGGAATCGGCCGAAGCAGCGAAAAATGAAATAAATGGGAAAAAAATCGGAAGAAGGAAGACCGAAAATCTCACAAATAATATCACTATTACTAAATTTATATTTATACTTTTGTACTATCCTCTAAAATGAATAAAAGCCAACATTGGTTTGCAGAATTTCTCACTGGGTTGCGCTAATTTTTATTAACTCTTTCCGATAATTTATTTCCATTTAAAAATTAGTAAATTACACATTGAAATTGAAGCAAATTTTATTCAAACTCTAATTAAAATATTATTCAATTCCGAGTGAATTCCAAGTTTTAATCTCGTCAAACTCTCGTTCCCACATCTTATCGAGTGAGCCATCTGCGTCAATATGTCGGAGGTAGAGAAAGCCAAACATGCAGCATCGCCCCAAACAGGCGGCGATACGATATTCGCGAAAATCTTACGTGGAGAAATACCAACTAATTTCCTTCATCAAGATGACAAAGCAAGTATTTTATATTTCACAGAAAAAAAAAGAAAACAAGAAAAATTACATCAATTTCGAGCGCATTTTCGTTTTTCGTTTTTCGTTTCTCCTTTTCCGGTAGCAGCTAAATACGGCTTCTCCTCTCTCTCTCTCTCTCTAAATAGTTGTAACTTTGGTATTTCTATTTTGAAGCGGCGCAATATTTATTACTCGAACACTTGTTCTCGAAATAAAAATAAATTCAAAATAGACGAACAAATCATCTATTTTTAATAAAACGTTTTAATTTTTTCATTTCCTTTTCAAGTGTGCTGCTTTTCATGACGTCAGTCCGCAGGGCCCAGTCCACTTCCTGGTGATACCCAGAAAACCGATTCCGCGATTGGCCAATGCGACGGACGACGACCAAATGGTGAAAATGGAAAATAGAATTTTTAATTTTTTTAATTTTTTTAATTTTTTTAATTTTTTTTAATTTTTTTAATTTTTTTAATTTTTTTTAATTTTTTTAATTTTTTAATTTTTTTTTTTTAGTTGTTGGGTCATCTTATGCTCGTTGCCAAGAAAATAGCGAAAGAATTGAAGTTGGAGCGCGGTTATAGGGTCGTTATTAACGACGGATCGCAGGGCTGTCAGTCTGTTTATCATTTGCACGTGCATGTAATTGGTGGACGACAGATGGGTTGGCCGCCAGGATAAAAATCAAGATGATAAAATGGCCGTTTCGAGTTAGTTAATGGTTTTCTCAGTTTCCAATTTAATGTATAATTAAGTAAATTTGCTCATGTGTAATATTGTTATTGGAAATAAATAATATTTACGATTAAATGCAATTTTTATTGCTTGAAAACTGTTTAAAACCGTTTAAAGCCGTTTAAAACCGTTTAAAGCCGTTTAAAACCGTTTAAAACCTTTTTGGAACCGTTTAAAACCTTTTAAAACCGTTTAAAACCTTTTAAAAACCGTTTAAAATCTTTTAAAACCGTTTAAAACCGTTTAAAACCTTTTAAAACCGTTTAAAACCGTTTGAAACCTTTTTAAAACCGTTTAAAACCATTTAAAACTGTTTAAAACCATTTAAAACCGTTTAAAACGTTTAAAACCTTTTAAAACCGTTTAAAACCGTTTAAAACCTTTTAAAACCGTTTAAAACCTTTTAAAACCGTTTAAAACCTTTTAAAATGATGGATTAGGTTGAGTTGATTCAAATATTTCACACCAGGTAGAATCGCAACTCGTAAATAAATCAATTCGTAAATAAATTAAATATTCAGTCTTTAAAAAATGTAATAAACTAGAAATTAAAACGTTTAATAATCTATTTATTTCATATTTCGTCTTTTATTTATATTTACAAGTTATCCGACGTCATTAAACGAAGGGTTAAATTCCGGGTTTGATCTGAGACCACGTGATAGGCGACATATCCAAAAGAAGAAAATGGCTGTTGATTTCGCTGCTACTTACAAAATCCTCGTCTTGGGCGATAGTAATGTCGGTAAAACGTGTATCGTACATCGGTTTTGCGATGAAAGATTTTACGATACCTATATTTCAACCATAGGTGAGTAAAAACCTTAAATATTCCTCATTTTCTTCCAACATAACGGTTAACCTCGGGTCGGGTTTGAGGTTGGGCTGCCCAACATGACTTCATCAACTATTTATATATTCACTTTCAATTCTAAAAAAAAAAATTAAAAGAAAAACATCAATTTATAAATTTTTGTTTGAAATAATAATAAAATAAAAAATTATAAAAAAATTTAAATTTTTATTTTTAGTTTAAATTGATTTTTTTGTGTCTGAAGACAGAATGACTCATCCTGTTGTCATGGTATCCATTGTGTATCAATTTCAGATGATTAAATTCGTAATTTCCATTTATTATAAATTTTAATTAATAATAAACGATGATGTCTGATTTTTCAATAATTGTAAACAAATAATTGACGATTATGAGGTTAAATTTGTTTTTATTAATTTAATATGACGTCATAGTAGTGTTAGTTTTAAAAATGTCGGTTTTTCGTAAATATTATTTATGATAGAATTTGGAAATGAGCATAAGAAATGAGGGGAACGGAGAAGGAAAAAAAACAAGGTGTCATTGATCGTAGTTAGGCCTAATCGCTGGTTATTTGTGCTGCCGCTGTGCTGTTGCAGTTCGTGCTTTAGCTTTTATTTGTATTCATGACCACCAGAGTGATGAGGATGATTAGAATGGGGTTTTTCACTCGGTTAGTCAGTAGTCAAAATCGGATTTACTCGTCTTCTCGCTCTGATGAAACGTGAATGTGAATAAATAGGAAGTTGAATTGAATTTTTTTTTTTTTTGGATAAATTTTCAAATTTTTCGACTAATTTTCGATAAATATTCGACAGATTTTCGTCAAATTTTCGTTAAATTTTCGTTAAATTTTCGTTAAATTTTCGTTAAATTTTCGTTAAATTTTCGTCAAATTTGTGACAAATTTTCGTCAAATTTGTGACAAATTTTCATCAAATTTTGGTCAAATTTGTGACAAATTTTCATCAAATTTTGGTCAAATTTGAGACAAATTTTCGTCAAATTTTGGTCAAATTTGAGACAAATTTTCGTCAAATTTTCGTTAAATTTGTGACAAATTTTCGTCAAATTTTCGTTAAATTTTCGTTAATTTTCGTCAAATTTTCGTCAAATTTGTGACAAATTTTCTGTCAAATTTTCGTTTAATTTTCGTCAAATTTTGGTCAAATTTGACGAAAATATGTCGAAAATTTGACGAAAATTTGACGAAAATTTGTCGAAAACTAGTGACATATTTTCGACAAATTTTCGACAAATTTTCGTCAAATTTTTGACGAAATAAAAAGATAACAATTTTTTATTACTCGAAATATCGAGTCAAATTCTTGGAAATTGATTTCCGGATGTTGATCAACTGAACAACTAAAAAAAAAAAAAAAAAAAAAAATTTAATAATGATAAAATTTGTAACATTTTGGGAAAATTCCATTCTATGTTCTATCTGAACATGAACTGTGAGTCAGACTCGTCAGACTCAGGTTTCGGCAGCAAGCTTGACGCCTTCGTCGCTCGTCGTGACTGTGCGGTCGTCATGGTAACCAACTCGCGAAGGGAAAGAACATGTTGATCGCTTCTCTGAAAAACCTAAAATGATATGCACGGCGCTCGCATTCAGGCCCCCCTCCCAAAAAAACAAATTAAATAAATCAAAATGGCAGCAATTACGACAATTCCTCAAATGGAAATGGGATCATAAAGTGTCGGATTTTGGGCAGCTGCCCTGCAATTAGTTAAAGCGCTTCGGCTTAGAGCGCCACCACCATTTGTGGTGGGAAGTAAAAACAAAATATACAAATTCCAGTAAAGTTATGAATTTATAAATTTTTGTTCAAAACTCTACTGGAAAATGAGATGTTTTGTAGATAACTTATTTAGCATGTTTTAAATCTTGCAAATAGTTTTATTGCATTAAATATAGATGAATTTGAATTTTTGATAAAATTAATAAATATTTTATCGCGATCAGAGTGAGTCTCATGTTTTGAAATTATTAAATATAAGCGCCATCTAGTGCCGACCACAACAACTAGTGCTAAAGCGCTACCATACAACAGCTTTATGCAATTATACAAATGTATACATTATCGGTTTGCCATGTTCATTAGAATCATTGGCTCTTGGAAGGTTAAAGGTAATTTGAGTGCGAAAAATAAAATGTTGAAATTTTGTATATATATATATATTATTTTTTTTTTTACTTAAAAAAAAAACAACAAAATGTCGTTTTTTCCAGGCATTGATTTCAAACAGAAAATTATCAACTTAGATGGAACACCAATCAAGCTACAAATATGGTAAATAAAAGGAAATTTTCATTGTTTTTTATTATTTTTATCATTTTAGTTACGGTTAGCGCCGCCCCACTTGATTGCGGGACGAATTGGAACCAGTCCAAGTGCCGCTCAGTGAGAAAAGTATGAATTAAAAATCTCTATTTCACCTGAATTTCGTCATGCGGCGCCAGCGGCGGCCAATTTTGACACGACAAAGGCAGTTTGGGATCGTATTAAATCAGTTTTTACTCCAAGCACAAGATCCCGTAAAATGCGGCTGTTGCAGAAATATTTTGATTCATATTTTTCTCACTAGGTGGGTTTCGAAAATGATTTTGCACTAAACGACTAGTGCAACTGATCGTGTAAAATGTCGAATTGCACGACTGACTTTTTAAGTTAAAAAGTTGCATTTACACTAGGCCCATTCAAAAACTCTAGCACTACTCGTGCCACGACTCGTAGCACGACTCGTAGCACGAGATTTTCGTGCCATCTTGATCATGTGACTCGCGACCTGTAATAAGAGTAACATGACCCAGGTGGCACGAGTCGTGCTGGATTCTTTGAATGGGCCTACTGGAATTTACACTGGAAATTACACGGGAATTTACACATAATTCACAGGACAAACATGGCGTATAACAAATAAACAAGGCACAACCTGTACTTGCGCAATAAAGCAGTTGTTTCTTAGCAAGCGCATCAATCTTGCCTGCTTTTCTTTTACAACAAAAGCAACATTTGATAGTAACAAATCTGAGGATCATGCATGTTGTTACTACTTACGTTTGAGGCGAGGATTCAAGATGGCGGCAAATAGAACTCTTTACGCACCAATTTTCGTTGCACGTGCATTTGCACAATGAAAATGGCCGGGTACGGTTGAACGACATTTACACGAATTAATTCGCGTAAACAACGTGCAAATTGACATTTAAACGAGTATAAACGTGGTTACACTCGTGTGAATGACTTTTCGAAGTCGCCGACTGCGCGGCCGAATATTAAAATTCAAAAGCCGATTATTTAAAATTTCAGTATTTGTTATTCGTCTACTTCACCATTCGGTGAAAATTCGGTATTCGGTGAATCTGCTATTTGTAACATCCCTAATTAAAACGAAGATAACATTGTATTTTCAGGGACACGGCTGGTCAAGAAAGATTTCGAACATTAACCACTGCCTATTACAGAGGGGCCATGGTAACTAGAGATTAGAATTATAAATTCAACGTGAGCTTATAGAATTTGTTAACAGGGGATTTTATTAATGTATGACATTACTAGTCTGGATTCATTCAATCACTTATCTTATTGGTTAAGGAACATTGAAGAAGTAAATATTATATTTTTCAAAAAAAAAAAAAAATAATTTAAAATTTATTTTTCTTTTATTCCAAGAATGCATCAGCAGATGTTGTGAGGGTGTTGGCAGGAAACAAATGTGATGCTGACAGCCACAGATCCGTTGATGCCGAAAGAGGACGAAAAGTAATTAGTCTCGTTGAAGTATTTTTTTTATGTTGTGGTTGTGAAAATTGCATTTTGCCTTCCAGTTGGCTGAAAGTTTTGACATTCCATTTTTTGAAGTCAGTTGCAAGAATAATGTCAACATCGAAGAATCTTTTCTTAACTTGGCGAGAAAAATCCGCGAGCAAAGGGAACGTAGAGTAAGTATTCTTTTTTTTATTAGTTGTAGTCATGGAAACAATAGCTGAGTCCAAAAATGGTATTTGCACAAAATTAAAGTTTTTACAACAGGATGATTGCAACTAGGGTTTCTCTACGAAGGTAATGTCCCAATTTCCTTAAATCCAGTTTAGCGCCAAACGGGCCAATTTTCGACATCTTTTCCCTTCTTAAATTGTCACCAATTGGTCGACAAAGTCCCAGGCTTTTAATTTTGTGCACCAAGTTTGCCGACAGACACATATTTATACCAGTTAAGGTTAGGTTATCTTGTCGCAGGCGTAAAGGTGCATTTTCATTTGCGAGAGAATTTCTCGCGCCACAAAAAAAATCGCGCTACAAAAAAAATCGCGCCAACAATCGCGCCGCTCTAAAAATCAAGCTCTAGCTTGAGCATTTTCATTAGAGCTAAAAGAGCCACTTCTCGCTTTCAAAAATTTTGTAAAAATCAGTTGACATTTCATGAAATATACATTAGTGTGAAATGTTTAGCATCAAATGTTGCTGAATTTATTATTTTTTGGCTTTTCTGGATGTGGATGGCATTGATTAATCAAGATTAAAAATTCAAGTGGAGGAAAAAAAATCAGCGCCATTTGCAATTGTGGGTGGAGCCTGTTCAAATGCCAAAACTGTTGGTTCAGATTGACACATGGCGCGATTTTAGGCGCGATTTTGTGAGCAAAGCTAGACTTGACAGAAGCTCGCGAGAAACAGAATCGCGCCAACAATCGCGCGCCTTTGCTAGTCTAGCTTGCATGAAAATGGACAAGCGTGCGATTTTTGTTGCGCGATTATTGAAAATTAGGCGCGAGAAATGGCATTTCTCGCAAATGAAAATGCACCTTTAGGACTAATCTCGCGAAGCGCAGCGAGCAAGATTTAGGTTTTAGCTTTTTAGGGACTGCATGGCGTGTATGGCCATAGTAGCCACTTACGCCGGTAAACCCTATTCTCTCTCTCTTTTAGGGACTGCTGATCAGTCTCTTTGTCGACAACATGATGCAACGAGCAGACGTTTGCAAGTCTGGTGTTAAAAATCAATTTTAGGCAAATTGGTGTTAAATTGGTATCGGCAAACTGGGTTTAGGCGAACTGGGGGTAAATCTCTACAAATACATGCCGGTTTTTGGGGAGTTTTTTGAAATACCTACCGAATACCGGTATTGGTACCGGTTTTACCCACATATTGATTTTAATGACTATTATGGTCTAAAATAGTCGTTTGGCATCTGTGTAATTCACATTTCTTAAGGACATGATAGCTAGTTGCTAAGGCTATTACGGTAACTATACTGCGCAACCATGTAATAGACAGTCCTAAAGTCTATTTATCTATAAGTTTGGAGTAACTCGGATTGGTCGTGGCAATTAACTGTTAAATGGTGTTGTGCCTAACAAAGTAGTTCTAAACCGGTCAAGACCGGTCGTCAAATATTCGACCGGGCCATCTATTTCTTCAAGATGGCAGTTTCGCGCGTTTTATTCAAAAATGACCTTTACTTTCATTGGTTACTGACAGACATGTAACGTAGGGTATGAATACTTTCCTGTCAGTCCACTGACCAATCCGAGTTACTCCAAACTTATAGGTAAATAGACTTTACGGCAGTCATTATGTGACGTTGACACTTTCATTTTATTTTTCTTTTTTAAAATATTTAATACCGAATACCGGTATTTCCCAAACCAAGGCACAGTACATGGTCCGGGGTCCCGGAAATATATCCTGTGCGCAGAGCGTTAGGCCTACGGAGATGCCATTTACATGGATTGTCCTATGTCCGGACAATAAAGCCGTCCAGGCCGCACAGCATATACTGTATTCGATAAACTGTATAGTGTTTGATTTGTTTCCATGGATTGGACTGTGGTGCCGATTTGAGGCTGATTGATGGGTTTTGCATTTAGGCCAGCAGGTTTGATGAAATGGAAAAAACAACCAATGGGACAACGCTGACATCGTGCTGCCAGCAGCTCCGGTCCCCAGTCGCTGTACGTGCTGATCAGGATATATGTGTGAATAAAAGAAAACTATAGCTTTGAATGTTTCTCGATCAAGAATTATTAGCTTTCATTTTCAAATTTGAAGAATTTGACGCTTTCTAAGTGAATAAAAAAAAAAAAAAAAAAAAAAAAAAAATATCATCGAATGACAAATAAAATAAAATACGTAACCATTGAACCGGTTGACCTGTCGCGACCGAATTATGCTTTAATCGGTATTTCAAATGATTTCCATTATTTCATTAATATTCATTCTTGTTTGTTTTGTTCGTGTAGTTAAAGCTAAAACATTTTGTAATGTTAGCACAGATGTTGAAACAACAAAAGCTTTTATATTTTTAGTAAACAATTGTAAATAAATAGATAGAGTGAGAGGCAAATGCCGCCATTTGCAATTTAAAGCTCAAGAAGCGATTGGTTGCTGTTTGAATCGTTACGATTGGTTAATCTAAAAATCATGCTGATAACTGGACGATTTTTTTAAATATTTGCTTGCAAAGTGTAACTATTTTTGTTACTTACAGCATTTTTTTTACGGCTTTAAAATGTGCACAATGTGTGGTATTTGCATTTATGTAAACAACTCTTTGAGTGTAAAATGTAAATAAATGTTGATGCATTTAGCATTTCAATTTTTCAATGTAAATATATCTGACGATGAAAATACAAATTTTTTGTTTCTCAGTTATAATAAATATCTATAAAGTATCAACCGGTGGATATGGCGACCGCACTGCTCCCTGTGTTCAAATATCACTCTAGCCGAAGGTATCGCTCCAATTGCATCAATTGGAAACGATTTTTCTATCCTGAGAAACAATTTATTTTATTTGAAAAACCTATATTTTCTTTTCGTTTTCTTCACTCGCTAAATGTACGTAATTAAGTATTCAATTTCTACAGACGGTTGGGTCTGCTGATGAGATTTTCGATTATCGAAAGCACCGCGAGTGTCTGTATATCGGTACTGGAAAAAATTGAACTACTATTTTACATATATATAGAAATGACCAAAGTGTAAAGCTTTCTTTTTTGTATGAGTTTTATTTTGTACACTTGTTATTGCCTTTATGCCTCACCAAGCTGTTTACTTAACAGGGTATCTGTGATGTTTGCCAAGATTATGACTTCGGTATTGTATTTGTTACTTTATATAGATTGATTTGTTAGCTGAAGCTGAATTCTGATAAACAAATTCGAGCTATATGAATTTTTAATGCATGTCTGTGTTGATAACTTTGTGATTTGTTGTTTCAAAGGCTGTTTGAAATTAATTAAATCGAAAGCTCGCAAATTATTCTTCTTTTCTTTTTTTATTATTCCATAAAACAATAACAGATGGCGTTGCGTGTAATGATCGATCGATCGATCGATGTGTCTGGAATGAAATAGTGCATTGATCTCTTCTTGACCGGAAATAGCGTCATACTCCGTTAACTTGATCGCCTGTCGTGAAAAATGGCTAAGACTTACGATTACCTCTTCAAATTGTTACTACTGGGCGATTCGGGGGTGGGTAAAACGAGTGTTTTGTTCCGATTTACCGAAAACAGCTACTCGCAGTCATATATATCCACAATTGGTAAGGAATTGAATTTTGAAACGACGCTCGTGTTAAATAATGACGCCATTTAAGCCTATTCATTTTACCCTTTAATTTGCGAAAAATATGTCGTTTCCGCTGTTTTTCCTTTGAAAATACCCTATTAACTGACATAATTGATGATTTATTGGTTAATTAGTACTGATGACATGCACGTTTGTCTCAAAATTCAATTTTTTTCGACATTTTAGGCATAGATTTCAAGATCAGAACGATCGAATTGGACGGAAAGAAGATTAAATTACAAATATGGTGAATAATAGCGATTAAATTGATAAAATGAATAAAAAAAAAAAAAATATTTTTTAATTAAAAATTGAAATTTATTTATTATTTAGGGACACTGCCGGCCAAGAACGGTTTCGCACCATTACGACTGCTTATTACAGAGGAGCAATGGTGAGAATAATCGTTTCTAGCGTTAAATTCGTCATTTTAGACATGAAAAATGATGTGAAATGAGTCGTACAACTACTGGCAGATTTTAGAAGTAGAAATTCTACGTTTTTTTTCTTCTTTTCAAGGGAATTATGTTGGTTTACGATATTACGAATGAAAAATCATTTCTTAACATCAAAAACTGGCTAAGGAACATTGATGAGGTGATTTTTAAAAATGATTTTCGTTTGAAAATGATTTTAATTAATTTTTTTTCTCCATAGTTTGCGTCGTCGGATGTTGAAAAAATGGTGCTAGGTAACAAATGCGACACGTTGGAAGCGCGGAAAGTATCGAAAGAGCGTGGAGAACAGGTAATAAACGATTTAAATACAAATATTTTGACTATTTAATAATTTTTTTGCATTTTAAATTTCAGTTAGCGGTTGAATACAACATCAAATTTATGGAAACGAGTGCGAAAACGAGCATTAATGTAACAGCAGCATTTATAACACTCGCGGGAGACATTAAAAGTAAAATGGAGAAAAAATTGGTAAGGAAAAATCGATTTTTCGAAAAAAATCAATTTTTATCGAACTAAACTGAAAAAATTCAAGTATTTTTGGATCGAAACTGCAAAACATCGAATTCCAGTAAAGTTGTGAATTAAACTAGACCCATCAAATAGCATTCACAACTATACTGGAATACGTTTGAAATCGTTTTCATCCACATTTTGTAATTTTTTATTCTTTTTTAATTTTTTTTTTCTCTTCGTGAACCTCGAATTCGTTCCACGTGACTTCTAAAGAAGGTAAAATCCGTGTTGAATAACACAGATATTTTTACCATTTTGTTTTTCGAATGAAATAAAAATTAATTTTTGAATTTTCTAACGGTAAGCGTCGAATTTTCACTTTAATGCATGAGAATGCGGATTTCCAATATAATTTCAACTAAAACCATTAAAAAAATACATTTATTCCTATTTATTTAACACAATATTCTAATTACAGGAAGCCGCAAACCCACCAAAAAACGCCGTGCAATTAAAAGCGTACGAACCATCGAGAAAACCTCGTTTTTTCAGCAACCGCTGTACATTATTATGAACCACCGAGTTCCAGAACGGGATTTCGACCTGCACCAAGCGGCAGCGATGGTTTTCTATTAATCGAACCATCAAATAGGGAAAATATTGGCATTGATTTTTGATACTGCTCGATAATTCGAAGAAATGAGTGCGGTATACGAAAGGATTTCTTTCGACCCGGTTTAAAATTTACTTTTTTTTTCATTTAATTTAATCATTTAGATTGATTTATTGACTGCATGGTTGCCCAATCCACCACTAGGAGGATGGGGGGCAGCTGTGCGGACGAATTGGTTTATTGAAAATGGATACTACTTACTTGTTAGAAATAAAAAGTAATATTTATATGTAAAACCGATGCTGCCTGGATTTTATGTTGATTTTATGTTAGTTTTATGTTAATTTCGATTATTTTATTCGAAAAAAAGAGAAAAATCATGATTTAACGCTGAGTTTGGTGTTAATTTTCATTAAACCAATGAGTAGTCGGCTTTTGTACAGTTTTTAGCTTCGACTTGATTTAATTTGCATGATTTTTAAGCATTTTTATCTTCCATTGTATGTATAACTGGTGAAGAAAAAGTGAATGCAACTTGTACACGACTGTTTTAATTTGTAAATTTTAAGGTACATTCGCTTTTTAATTTTTAATTTAAACAAAAAGACATTTTTTGGGTTTGAAAAAAAACTGGTGCAGTTGTAAATATTTTTACAAGTTTTTACGAGTTTGAACAAAACTATATATATATATATAATAAAAAAATAAAAAAAATATCGCCTCCATTTTGAAGAACAAAAAATATATGATAATAATTTTTGTCGGTAAATTTTGAATATTTATTATTTAAGCAAATTCATGAGTTTTTTGATTCTGAGAAAAAAAAAAAATTAATTTCTAATTCATTTCATCGTCATAAAATATGTATTTGGTAGGAAAGCAAAATAAATGAATTGAAAAGAAATTAATTTTGATCGCTTTTCCAATTCAACAACTTCAAAAATTCGTCTTCAGTGAACTGAAGAACATTTGCGGCTTCCAAATGAATCTAAAAAAAAACATCAAATTAACATTGACAATCATTCGAAACATCAAAATAACATTAACAATCATTCGGAACATCACAATAACATCAACAATCATTCGAAACATCTTGTGGATGTTATTTTGATGTTATTTTGATGTTATTTTGATGTTATTTTGATGTTATTTTGATGTTATTTTGATGTTATTTTGATGTTATTTTGATGTTATTTTGATGTTATTTTGATGTTATTTTGATGTTATTTACAACAACAATCATTTGAAACATCAAAATAACATCAATAATCATTCGAAACATAAAATAATTAATGTTTCGAATGATTGTTGATGTAAATATCATCAAAATAAAATTAAAAATCATTCGAAACATCAAAATAACATCAAAATAAAATTAAAAATCATTCGAAACATCAAAATAACATCAAAATAAAATTAAAAATTATTCGAAACATCAAAATAACATCAACAATTATTCGAAACATCAAAATAACATCAACAATCATTCGAAACATCAAAATAACATCAACAATCATTCGAAACATCAAAATAACATCAACAATTATTCGAAACATCAAAATAACATTAACAATCATTCGAAACATCAAAATAACATTTAAAAAAAACATTAAAACGACTAAAATAAGAGCAAAAACATTAAAATAACATTAAATAAACATACTTTTTGCCTTTTCAACACATCAATCAACATCATTTGTTTTTTGAATCCCGTCAACAAATCGTTTTTCTGTTTCAACAATTTCTTATTGTCCACAACCACCTCCTCCATCTTTTTCTGCTCCTTGAGCGCCATTTCCCTATTCTTCTGCTCCATCTTTTCCATCAACGCTTTATTCTTCTCAATAATCTCCATCGCTTTATTCAACCGAATCTCGACACTGTTGTGATTGGTCGCGCTCTGTTTCTGCACTCTGTTGGCGCTTTCCAAATCCTCGGGAGAAAAAAAATTAAATAACAACAACACAACACAACACATGGAGACAGATTATCGCGGTAAGCAAGCGTACACTTTCGTCGATAGCTTTTACAAGTTAGATTATCGCGGTAAGCAACGTCACGTGTTATTTTTAGAAGTTAAATTTGAGATGTACTCGATGACGAGAGAGCGCCATTGCGTAATACTAACCTTTTTCAATATGTTGGTCTCGTTGACCAAAGTGGAAACTTCTGTTTTCGATTCTTCGTATAGTTTGCAGTAATTGTCGCTTCGTTTCTGTTCGTGTATCAGCGCTTGTTGCAGTTGGTTCTTCGTTTCCGTCATGTCCTTCATCTTCTTGTCTAAACTAGCGTTGTCCTTCATCTTCAATTTTTTATTTTTTAAAAAAAATATTTTTAAGTTTGAGATTTTTTAAGTTCCCGCCATAATCGAATCTAATAACTAGACCCCGGATATTTGCACAAAAATTACGGTATGCAATATTTTATTATGCATAAGAATTCAAATTTATGCACAAAAGAAAATTATATGTAAAAAATTGAATTTGGTCAAATTTTATCTAAAAATTTTTGGAATTTGGTCAAATTGGTCAAGTTTTATCTAAAAATTTTTGGAATTTGGTCAAATTTTAACCAAAAATTTTTTGAATTTGGTCAAATTGGTCAAATTGGACAAATTTTATCTAAAATTTTTTGAATTTGGTCAAATTGGTCAAATTTTATCCAAAAATGTTTGAATTTGGTCAAATTTTATCCAAAAATGTTTGAATTTGGTCAAATTTTATCCAAAAATGTTTGAATTTGGTCAAATTTTATCCAAAAATGTTTGAATTTGGTCAAATTTTATGAAAATTTTTTAAAATTCGGTTTCATTTCATCAAAAAAATTTGAAATTAGTGAATCTTAATCACAAAATTGTTAATTTGATGAAATTTGCATTATCCAAATTTTCTCAAATCTGATAAAATTCCATCACAAAATTTGATAAAAATGAACGTTTCCAGCGGAAATTGAAATTCATTTTCAAATTTCTCAAAATATGCAACAAAAAAAACAAAAAAACAAAAAAAATGCATTTCATGCATTTCATGCATTTATCTGGACTCTACTAATAACCAATGAATGATTGTCTTGAAACAACCGATCCACATCTTCTTGCAGCACTCGAACTTTAGTTTTCAAAAATCTAATCAAAGATTACTAAAAAAAAAAAAAAATAAAATAAAAAAAAATAAAAAATAAAAAATTCATAAAAAATATTCAAATTCACCATTTCCGATCTCAGGATCAGACAAAACTTCGCTCGATTTTCCAGTAACCCCAATCTGCTTCTCACTATCACAACTAAACATTCAAATATATAATTTTTTAAATAATTTAAATTAATGAATTAATTATTAACGTTTCAATCATGCATTTTTCATTTATTCTATTCATCTTCATTTGGCCTTGATGTATCTGCAAAAGAAAAGATTCCAAAATATCATAAACACAAATATCGACGACAACATTTTTATACCATCAAAATGTTTCCATCTTCGCGCGAAACGTTATCAACGATTTTTCGTGTTTCGTCTTCGCTCTCACTCGCAGTCGCAGCCGATTTGATCATGGCGGCCCAAACGGAACAAAATTTACCGGAATAATTCATAAAAACAAAATCTAATTCATCCAAACTTCGAAATATCTTCAAAAAAACAAATTCAGTCAACTTTCATCGCTGTCAAAGCTCAAAAATAAAACTGTCCATTCTTCCGTAACCATGACAACCATCAACAAAATCCGCCATTTCGATTTAGAATTTTCGTAACGAGAGTATTTAAAAGAAAAAAATCAACACGAAAAATCACGAAAATAAAAAACAAACTAACATAAATCAAGAAATTAAACTAAATAATAAATACATTAAAATCGCCAACGACGCCATTTTTATTCCAGTCGCCCCATTCTACGGCATTTAATCGTAACGACACATCGATTTCAAACCCAAATTTCACCCAAACATTTTTATTAATAACTTTAATATAATAAAAACGGTTAGAAAATATACAAAAACCAATTTTATTCCTCAAATTAAAAAATAATGAAAAAAAATTGATCACGTCAAAGCTGCGGAGGTCAGCGCCGCTTTACGGCATCAATTAACGAGTCGCCCAGCTGATCGAGGAACCGCCATGCGAAAATGGGCAATTTCTACATCAAAAACAACTTAATTCGCATTCCACACAGCCGATGGCGGCCTCAGAAACAGCGCAAAACATCCCGCAACGCGCGAAAACATCCGTAAATGGCCAACAAGACGCGAACGAGGCGCAGAAAGCAGCGGACAACGGCGACAAGCACAATGGCAGCGGCCCAGACAACCCAGATGCGCCCGCCGGTCTCCCCACTTCGCGCCCGGCATCGCCGCACGACAAAACCTCGCTTCAAATTCATACCACCAACACGGAAAAAATACGTCACATCGTTCAACAATCGGCCAGGTAGGTTTTGATCGCGCGATTAATCATGTCGCGCATCATGGCGGGTTGAGCAAAGCGAGCAAAGGGCCTTTAGATAGGATTTTTAGATTAAAAATCTTATGAATTCGATTTTTTTTATTTTATTTTCAGTTGATTTTGTTCCTTTTAATTATGTTTTATATCGGTTTTGTTCGTTAATCGCCATTTACCGGCTTTTTTTTTAATCGAGAAACGACGTTTTGTTCGGTTAGTTGGGTCTGGTCCATTACTTTTTTTTAAGGGTTTTTCAAATTTTCTATCTTTTTATTCAAAATAAATATAAAATAAAAATAATAATTATTTTTATATAAATTGAGATGTCTAAATCGTGTTTGTATTGTTTATATTATGAAAATTAAACATTTATTGATTTTTGCCTTAAAAAAAAAAAAAAAAAAAATTAATAAAATAAATAAATAAAATTTATATAAAAATTCAATTTCCTGAAAAAGAAAAACTGGAGACTAAATAAATCCAAAAAATGTGCATTTTTAATTTTTTATTTTTTTTTTTTTTATTTTAAAAATTAAAGTTGATGTTGTGTTAAATTAAGTCATGAGAGGGCGGTTTGTTGAAATCTTAGTCTTATATGACTGATGACTTTGATCGTTTCCTCCGCGATTAATTTGATTTAAAGCCAATTTTAATGAAAAACATCAACAAACGAGGTTAAATACAAATTAATCAAAATTTATAAATTAATATTTTTGGCCACGTTTCAAAATAACAATCCGAAATGTTAGATCGAGATTACAAAATGGCGAGTCGATGAACGGATGAATTTGATTGGCTCCCGAATTCAGCCGACCGAAGACGAAATGAGTTGTCCAAATTTAGAATAAGAGTGCAAATTCACACTTATGTAATTTTTACTTACATAACGATTAATCATCGAACCATTACAATTATGGACTGGAAATTTTTATTTTTTTTTTTAATTTTTTTTTTTTTAAACACGACTGGAAATGAAAATTATCTGGCAATCAAACAAACAGTATAGTAATTACTTAACTTAAAAAAAAAAAAAAAAAAGAAAAAAAGACATTAAAAAATTACACAACTTATCGGTCATTGGTCGATAATAATGTAAAGCGCCATTTGATTTACGGTGATAAAAAGCGAAAACTAGAATTTGAAAAATCCGCCATTTTGGTAAACGACGAAAAACGATTAAGAACGGCCGAAATATGGGAAAGTATCTTTGAATTTGCTGCTGAAATCGTGATTGTGATTTAAGGGTTTAATTTGTTCATTTTTCTTTTTTCTTTCTAGTTTTTTGTGAATAAATGGTTTTGGAAATGGAAATTGGGCGCCGGATGTCGATATCCGAGCAAACACGGCGATCAAAATTGAATTTTAAATATATTTTTATTAAATTCCCCATTCGTATCGATCGCTGATAGTCGGATAAGACCAACACCAAACTCTAGTATCAAAATATAGATGTAAATAGTATAAAAAAAGTGGAAAATGATAACATTTTACGTATTTTTATCATAAAAAAATGATAAGTAAAACTGATTATGCATTTCTATTTCGCTTATAAATTTAACATCCCTTCGGATGACGTGTTGGTATCTATAGCAACACAGTCTCCGTGCTGCAAACTGCCGATGATGACCTTGAAAAACATCCAAAGAAGGAAAAAAAAATTCATTTTACTTATCATTTTTATGAAAACCGATACATTCGACAGCATGTTTTCATTTTCCATTTAATATCAACAAATTTTCATTTTCTAATTGAAAAAAATTGAATTTCAAATTTTTTTCTTCGGTTTAACTCGTAATCTCGATATAAAACTTTGTTCTGTTGACACGGGGTGGAGTAAAACACGTATTTAATGTCATTAAATCGATATCAAACAAAATAAAAAACGATTTAGGACAATTATTCATACTTTTGCACGAAATATGGCGGAAGTTATTAAATCGTGCTTTGAAAAAACACCCCAACTGTTAAAATAACCGAGGAAAATTATTTAAAAAAAAAAAGAATTAAAATATCAAAAAGGAAAATGGAATAATGATTAATGTCTGGAATTCAAGGTCTGCGATAAAAAGTGAATTTTTTTTATCATCTTCAAATTGAACATTTATTTGAAAATGACAAAAATCGGCCGGTTTTATGTAGTTTAAATGATAAATTGTGTTGTTTAACGACCTATTATTATTTTTCCAACTTAATTAAGCGCCATTTGCCACTTTTTGTTTGTTTGTTAATTAGCGCCGAAATGAGCATTCATATTGTCCAAGGTGAGAAATGCGCGAATAACTCGATGAGTGTGACGAGCAAATTGTGCGAAAAATGTGCACTATCAACACATGTTTAGGTAATCGACTCAGAAATTCCGAGTATTTTAATAATAACTCAATTCAGTCGATTTCTGGTGGGAAAAAAACAAAATTCTAGTCCAGTTGTGAATCGAAACCAAATCACAACTGAACTGGAACGATGTAATTTCACGAGGGAAATTTCAAAATCCGCCATTTTTAATCGTTGATCAATCTGAATTTATCACTTTTTATTTGCAGCGACGAATCGAAGAAGAAAATCGATTTGCTTTTAGGAGATATCCGACAATTGCCGGATTTGGAGAAATTGCTACTGTACCTTCAACTGCCGACTGGCGGCACCGCAACCGACCCCTTTAGACAGTAAGCAATATTTTTCTTTATTTATAACATAAATAGAAATAAATATTCTGCTCGAAACTAGTTTTCCAAAATCGTCTCACTGGAGCCAACGTGATTTTGTTGATTTTTCATTATTTTTTTTTTTCCAGAAATTGTAACAATCCGTTGGGAAACCGTTTCGAAGTGACACAAACTGTGACGTGGATTAAAACGCACTTGCAAGAGGATTCCGAAGTTTCGCTTCCCAAACACGAAGTTTACGAAGATTATTGGTAATTTTAATTAAAATTCGACACTTAGCGATTTCTCGTACGAAAAATTACGAAATTAAAAAAAAAAATGAAATATTTTTAATTATTTCGTTTTTTTTTTGATTTCGTAATTTGAATTTTGTATAACAGGTTGCGATTTGCCACGAAACCTATTATATACGACATTTAATCGGCAATTTCTAGCATAATCAAGCATCTTATCGCAAATTAAGCCTAAGTATTGGGCTTGTGGTTTGTATGAGGTGTTTGACTGATTAAAAAACAAACCTGAGATAATGAAATCGCCAGAAATTTGTCAAAATGGCGGCAGAATTTGACGAATATTGTTTTTATTCCATTGAGTGCGCAAATTAAGTCGTATTTACGAAAAATAATGTACGAAATCTTTTTTATATTTCGTTACGAAATTAATAAAACGAAATTGTATTAAAATTTCGTTTTTTTCCCCCATGATTTCGTATTTTATAATTTTTTCGTACAAAAAATCGCAGTGTCTATTCATTAATAAAAAATAAAAAATAAAAAATAAAAAATAAAAAATAAAAAATAAAAAATAAAAAATAAAAAAATAAAGAATCTTATTGCACAATACTTTGTTTTCTAGGTTGACTTAGTCCTCATTTTTTTTTTTTATCCCAGTTATATAAATTCTTCGCATGCTTTGTAATCCTGATAACGCAAGTTCAGAATACACATGAAATTTTAAATAATAAAAAAAAGAAAAGTTTCAGTGCTTAGTCATCGAGGGGAAACATAAACCGCGGATCAAGATCACAACAGAATTAAGTAACGAACTTTTATT
>JH431830.1:388811-400632 GCA_000239455.1 Strigamia maritima
TTTTTTTTTTTTTGTCAAATTCCTTATACTGCATGTTTCTAAATGTAACTTGAAAACACTTTTTTTTTTCTTTCTTATTTTACATCACTATAAGTTAAACTTCTCATGTTAGAATACTAAAAGAAATGTAAATTTACATTAGTATATAACAAATGGAAAAATTAAAAAAAAAAAAAATGTAAAGATATAAAAAGTAATTTTTATAACTTCACAATTTATTATATTGTATACTGCTGTAATCAAGATTCAAATTTTTTTCCAGGTAATTTTTTGTTTCAAACACAAACAGGGTTCAACATCAGTGTTTGTAAAGTTGGGTAAAATACCTTTTTTTTGGGAGTCATGTATCAAGTTGAGTATGTGTCCAGGATGGTACAGCAACTATTTAATCAACAATCCACAAACCTGAAATAACTCAACCTTTTCCCACAGATCAGTGTTCAGCGTGTGAAACACAGGGATACAGCTTGTGACACTTCACTGGACATTTTACATGCTTAAGTGAATGGCGGTTGTTAAACTAGGAATATAAACTCTGTCGAACAATTCGTGCACGAAACTGAGAAGTCAACTTTTTTGCATTTTACCGAAAGTATATGTTGTTGTATCTTATTTTAATCCTCTAGTTGAGCCAAGTCGAAAAATCGTTGTTTCGTAGCGAAAAAATGTGCGCAACAATACAAAAACCCAAATGTAAATAATTTTTTAAAATATTTTACGAGCGTTTTTGTTCGTTAACAATGGCACGCCCATTTTTGGACTAGAAAGCAATGATTTTTCGACTCAGCTCAACTAGAGGATTAAAATAAGATATTACAATGTATAGGCCATTAACCAATGGGGGTTTCGTGCACGAATTGTTAAATAGAGTTTAGTATGTCTGGTCTTGTCTTCGAAGCCGATTTTTGGTGTCCCTTGTAAATGGATATTTTAGGTAACTTTAGCAACTAAGTGTTAACATTTTATTCAGACTTGCACCGCTATTCTACACCTACACAGTCTAATTTCATTGAGATACTGTGAACTGACATAAGAGATATTAGGCCTAACCAGTATCAACTCTTTACTAGAAAGAAACTGCTTTTTGAAGTCAAGTTCAGACTCGTTGAGCTGCAAGTATCCAAAAATGACATTGATCCTTGTGATAGTCTGGCACCAAGTTAATTTTGTTTGAAATTAGGGCTATTGTTTTTGGGTATGGTTTCCAGCTGGACATCTGCATGGATCCACACTGAACAAAATCAATAGCCATGGATTGAATTTGCTCTTTGAACATGTAGTCATTGTCACTGGGTTCTTGGATGTAGTGCTTTAACAGTCCAAAAAATGTAATCAAGTCGATTGTGGGAAAGGAATATCTAGCCAAATGTTGTGTGAATGGCAACTGAATCTGAAATTCAGTAGAAATTGAAGAAAGAAATGATTATTGTGTAGAAAATTAATGCTGGAGACACAGTAGGCACGAATCACTTTGCGTCGCTTTGCGATTTTTAATCTGCTTATTTTTGGTTACAATCGCCTTTTGCCAAGCGATTTTGAAAGTACATGCTTGTGACCACCAGGGTCACCCTCGTTCCCCCCTTCTCCGTACGGCGGACACTGTGCACCAATCACTGCAACCCCCTTACCTGTTAATCCCCTCTTTATATTTTCCAATAAACAAATTGACCATTCTGGTCTCATCAACCTTAATTAACGTTTCGAATTCTTTACTTCCTGCTTACCAACGTATTTTCGAGGCTTACAATGCTGCTAGTTCGTTTTTGATTGCGATTCCAAATCGCAGCCAATCGGGAGCAATTTTTTAGGGTCACAATCGCAAGCGACGCGATTCGCGTCTAGCGTGTCTCCAGCATTAGGAATTCTAAATTCACTTATATACCACTTTTGATAGTTGGCCGGTTGTTACGTAGCGGTAGACCGGCGACAAAAGAACACTAGTTTGATTTGCTAGGAGATTTGTTGGACAAACGGATTGTTTATCACTTATTGCAGATAGAAGACTGAGTTGTGGGTTGGATTCATTGTAATAGAGCTGTGCCAAAAGCTGCGAGTCATTTGCACGAATGAAATTTGCCATTTGTTGGGCATAGTCTTCGAATTGATGAATTGTCCAAGAAGTTGAATCAGTGCCAAGTTCAATTTCTTCAACCTGGGCAGTAGATCCTAAAGAGAAACACAATAATTTCTTAGTAATATCAAAGGAAAATTGATTTATCTAAATGATCAAAAGTCATTTGACATTGACTTTATGGTATACTGATTGGAACAAATTGAGACAATGGCATCATGTCAAAGAGTACTAAACTCCGTTTCCAAAACATTGCGAGAAACTCCCATTGGCTGGAGCTTGTTTGCTCGCACATTAATACAAATATATGGTCATATTTATGGTCGTTTTTTGTTCGTTTCTGTTCATTTCTGTTCGTTTATGTTCGTTTATGCCCTTTTATGGTCACTTCGAATTATTTTTTAAGAGCATTGAACCATCTTCGGGAAAAGGCTCTAGCCAATGAGAGTTTCTCGCAATATTTTGGAAACGAAGTTTAGGACATTGATTTATCTTTACCAATGAGTAATGGAACATCATTGATGAAATCACTTTTCCAAAAGTCTTGAGTGCTAGCGGGCAAAATATCACCTAAAGTAATTAAGCACAAGATATATTGAATTGTTACTTTATATCCGATAGAATAGCCACTTTATACTGTAGTCTCTGTATTGGCCTGTTCTATCAGGATTTACAGTAACTTAAAGGGTTTACGACATCAGAATTTTTATTGGTCCATTGGATCAAGCATGTGATGTTGAAATTGTGAAGAAAAAGTGCGAGATAAAAGCGAGACCAAATCGAGAATTCGCGCGATTGTTACCTTACGCATTTAACATGGGAATACGTCAGAAACGCGCCCTGCTATAGCAGTGGCCAATAATGTCCTTCACCAAGCTCAGATGAGCTTTTGTTTGGAGATGGTCAACATTATCCAGTCATAAAATTTTTGATGTCGTAAACTTTTTAAGATTACTTTTTACCATCAAGAGTTAAAAATAAAAAATTCATATTGGATGAGAAATTCTGATGATTTCGTGACTCTAAAAAGAGGCTGAAAAAGTGTTTAGGTGTCAATTTCCAAAGACAATCCAAAGTAGAACAATTTGTTTTGTCTAACAAATATTGATTCATTTCTTTTGCCTCTGAAACATAAAAAAGAGAAAGTCAGTCAATAGTTCTGTTCTAGCATTGTATGATATGATGTGAACAACACACACCTTGTAATGACATGTAATTGATGAGTTTAGGACTACTCAGCCACATTCTTTGAAACAAGTTGTTAGCAGCAGTGGATGCGAGCAGTGCCAAAGCACAAGAACCACCAGAACCTTGACCAAAAAGAGTCACTTTATCAGGATCACCACCAAAGTTTCTAATATTTTGTTGAACCCATTTGAGAGCAAGTATTTGGTCATGTAAACCGTAGTTGCCTGTCAGTTGTGAATCACTCGTGTTTGATGATGGCAGGTCAATGACGAGGAAACCAAACACAGACAATCTGATTTGAACAAATTATTTTCATAATATACACGATATATAATAATATTAGACAGTTTGCGATTTCTCGTACGAGATTTTTATTATTACGAGATTTTATTAAAAATCTCGTGATTTCATTTTTCGTTACAACACACTCGGACGAGATTTTTGAAAAATCTCGTTTCAAATTGTCGTGTATACGACTTCACTTGCGCATGCGCACTGCCTACAATTGTCGTGAAATTCTGCCGCCATTCTCCCTCCGCTCCGGCTGTAATTTTGGCAAAGTTGTGTCGATTACATTATCTCGGGTTAGTTTTTTAATCAGTCAAACACCTTGCACAAACCACAAGCCCAATACTTAGGCTTAATTTGTGTAAGGTGTCTTGTTTTCCTAAAAATTGCTGCTGCCGATTTAAATATCGTACGTAATGTGTTTCGTGACCAATCGCAAACACCGATACGACATTTTATTAACGAGATTTAAAAAACAAGATTTTTTTGAAAATTTTGTTTTTTTAAATCTCGTTTTCAGTCTCGTACGAGAAATCGCAAACTGTTTATTATAATACTCTTACCTGTAATTGAAGGTAACTATAATAATATTGTATTCGTGAGATACACTCATTTCTGGGCTAAGCCCTAACTGGTGTCCACTTCCCCACATGAAATCTCCGCCATGCACATACACCACAACAGGTAATAAACTCTAATGGATCGAATGAAATTTACCAATAAAATACCAACAGGGGCCAGGAAATTTAGACACTTTGCCGTTAGTTATCAACTAAAGTCTATTTACCTATAAGTTTGGAGTAACTCGGATTGGTCAGTAGACTGATCGCAGGAAAGTATTCATACCCTAAGTCACATGTCTGTCAGTAACCAATGAAAGTAAAGTTCATTTTAAAATAAACCGCGTGAAACTGCCTTCTTGAAGAAATAATGGCCTGGTCCATGATTAGTTTTAATCATGGCCCGGTCGAACCACGGAAAACTGTCATCTTGAATAAATAGATGGCCCGGTCGAACCACGTGAAACTGCCATCTTGGATAAATAATGGCCCGGTCGAACCTTTGGCGACCGGTCTTGACTGGTTTAGAACTACTTTGTTATACGCAACACCATTTAACAGTTAATTGCCACGACCAATCTGAGTTACTCCAAACTTATAGGTAAATAGACTTTAGGAACGAGTACTATTGCTAAAGCTGTACAAGATATTGTAAAATTAAAATCTTTTAACGTATTCCCTCAGAAATAACGGTATGCCGGATAAAGTGAGTATTACGCTTTACGTCACTGATTCGAATTTTACGGCATGCCGGAAAAATGACCAGTTGTCTACTTGTCAAAAACTGGTGCGACTCGCCTTTATCGGCATGCCGTTAAATTTCCGAAGGAATAAGGTAACTGACAAACGACAAATGTCCAAATTTGCTGGCCGGTGCCATACCGTACCAAATTATCAAGGGTGGGTGTGAAAACATTCAAGAAGAGACAATTTTCATCACCTTCTATTTTGCCGCTCAGTGGGTTCTGTTGTACACATTTACTGGCAAATCTTTTGGTCTCCAATTTGCCGCGCCAACATCCCTTGTGGCTTAATAATGGCTGCGATTTCTGCCATCTTTTCCTACCAGTTGGAGGTAATGCGTAAGGGATGCCCTATTAAGACTTTAAGTTTAGCACTTTAGCTAAAAAAAATTTATTTCTGTATTAGATAATTTTTGCTAACTGATCAGAATGACTCTCTAGTTGTCATGGAAACAATAGGTGCGTTCAATCCTGAAATGAAAAGTCACTTATTTGCCTGAAATGACTTTTAAAAGGCAAATATGATGTAATTTACGTCATTTTTGCCTTATAGAAGTGACTTAAGTGACTTTAGAGAAAAGGCAAACACAACTCACTTCTTTGCCTTATAGAAGTCACTTCTTTATACTGCACATGCGCAGTGTTTACAAAAAATAGCTTTAGTGACATCCATCTTGGATACGATTAGATCGTGATGTTTCTGGACTCTGAACTGAAGTTTTAGCGAATAAATCCTGCTAATTTTGTAGGTGGGGGACTTCATTCAACAACATTCTAACGATCCTTTGAGAAATCAGCATGAAATTCGGTAAGAGTTGCAAAAAATGACGACAAATCGGGTACGGACATCACTGAACATCGTGGCCGCGGAACGTGCACCTACGTCGGCCACGATGTTCGGTCATGTCCGTCAAAATAGTTGTCTTTATTTTTCACAAATTTTTTCTATTTTCTAGCAGATTCTATATTAGCAAAGATGGAATGGACAATTTATCAACAAAATCGAATTTCTACTCCACAGTTGAAACAATAAAAATACAAATGAAAATGCATGAACAATTTAAGTGTGTTCATTGAGAAGTCACTTTTCCACAAGGTAGATAAGGCGAAGTCACTTTTCCTTTTCAGGATTGAACGCACCTAAAGTCTCACATTGGTTCTTAATCTCCAGAGGGAAAAAGAGGGATACCGATTATTAAACAGCAATATTTCATTTAGAAGTAAAATAATTTAGCTCAAGATTCCGTGAACTATACTCTATTTAACAATTCATGCACGAAACTCCCATTGGTTAATGGATTGTACTGAAAGTGTATATTGTGATATCTTATTTTAATCCTCTAGTTGAGTTGAGTCGAAAAATCATCGCTTCGTAGTCCAAAAATGTGCGCGCCATTGTTAACGAACGAAAACGCTCGTAAAATATTTAAAAAAAATTCTGTACACTTTTTTGGCTACGAAACAATGATTTTACGACTCAGCTCGACTCGAGAATTAAAATAAGACACCACAATATATACTTTGAGTACAATGCAAAAAAGTTCACTTTTCACTTTCACTTTTCACTTTCTCCTTTAAAAAATATTTTTATTTACTGATGGAAACAAGAATTGAGCACCTTGAATACAAATCCATCATTGGTGGCTTCCCCTTCAACCGTCCCACACGTTGTGCTAACTGAAATATCAAAGTACGAATGCGAGTTGGGAATGGTTCCAGCCCACAAGTCGTCATTGCCACCGAGGAAGCAGAGCAGTATGACGATTAATGTAATTGTGGAAGCTGAATTTTAAAATATTTATTAATTAAATTCGTTTTATTTCTTTTTTCTTTTTTTTTCTTCCAACTCACCGAGAATGCAGATGGCGGTGAATCTTTGTCCCGAACAAGTTCGTCGTTGAAGCCGCAGAAATTTTTCATATTTATAAACCTCGTCCTCTTCGTATAACTGTTGATACGGATGCGTTCCTTCGATGTCGGCAGCCATTTTATACAATTTGATAAGGAAAAAAAAAGAAATCCCGATGGTTGTCATGACGACTTGATTAGACTTAATCTTCACTTATCTTTTATTTATACTTTGCTAGATTAAGAATTAAAATGATAAAAGGTTTTCTAATTCGATTCAATTGAATTTAGCAAAGAAATAATTAGGAATTAAGTGAAAGGTTTTTTTTTCTTTTTTTTTTTTTGGTTCTGCTAAATTCTGGATTAATGATTTGGACGTTGGAATTGATCGATATTGATTATTAGTAAGGTAAAATTGCGTTTCACTTCAAGATGTTGTTGCAATCACTATTTTGATGTTGAATAAACAACTTTCTCTTTTTTAGTTCTTGAGTAATTGGGGTAAATTCGTCAAAAATTTGTTTAGGCTGATGTCTAGTTAGTTCACACTGGTGTTCACACTACTCCGTAACGTAACGCAAGGAGGCTGCGAAATGCATTGTGGGCTTAAAAACGCAGACGTAGACTTAAGTTCTTACTTCAAAATCGATTTTGAAGTAGGACGTAACTTAAGAACTTACCGCAACCAATGAGAAGACAGCTGCTTCTATCATGAAAACGAGATTAAATGAGAAATTGCGTGATTTTTGGCCTCCATTGCAGCAAGCATGGAACACTCATCACAAGTAGATGCCAACTGAACTCTAGAGAAAAAAAAGCCAAGGAAAATGATTTAGATCGCAGATGAAGTGAAATTGTACGGTGAGTGAGCGTGAGTGAGCTTCGCGAGTGAGCCTCGCGAATGAGCACGTAGATGTGATTCTTAAGCCTGAAATAAATGTTTTTTGACAGTTTCTATAGTTTAAACTAGGGAATGCAGTCCCGGGATTCCCGTTCCCGAGTTTCCGGGAACCCGGAAATTTTATGGTCCCTAATAACCGGGACTGAAAAGTAAAAGTCCCAGGAATTACAATTTTATTTTGTTTTGGATATTTTTTTGACATTTTTTTTGTGTTTTTGATATTTTTTGCCAATTCTATATCAATTTTGACAATGTTATGTCAATTTTGGCAATTTTATGTCGATTTTGACAATTTCATGTCAATTTTCACAATTTTATATCAATTTTTATATTTATTTTGCAATTTTTTTAAGTTTTTTTTGATCGTTTTTAATGTTTTTTGACAACTTTATGTTGTTTTTTATGTTTTTTGACAATTTTATGTTGTTTTTGTTATTTTTTTGACAATTTTTATGTCGTTTTTGATGTTTTTTTCTCCCGGTTCTGTCCCGGGTTTCCGGGAATACAGTTTTTGGGTCCTCAAGACCCGGGAATAAAATTATTGGCCGGGATTGCATTCACTAGTTTAAAATCATTATTGCTACTAACACTAGCAAATCATCTAGTAATTCTTCCTCATCATTCATTTCTAAAGTAGCCATTGTAAAACTGGAATTTAATCTGGTTTTGGATCTAAATCCAATTTATTCTGATTGGTCGGTTTACATTTACTTAACGCAAGCAGTGTGAACCAAACCTTGCGTTACTTTCCTTAAGTTACGTTACGTTACGTCCAGTGTGAACTAAGCGTAATAAGAGATTCACAGCACAAGCGTCTTTTTCTTGCTAAACCGACCTAGTTTATGTCCTTAAATCAGGATTTTAAATTTTAGGAAGTTTTCGCATGTTTTGTCAAAATTAGTTATTTGCTCATAACTTTGGATTGAAGAAATGTACTAAGGTAGAATCAAGTTTCACTTCAAGGTATTGATGCAATCAACATTCTGATCTTGATAAACAACTTTCTCTCAGGTAATTCTTGAGTAAATGGAAAGCAAAGATGCAAAAATTTGAAAAAATTAGTTTTTGAAAAAATTAGTTTTTGAAAAAATTAGTTTTTGAAAAAATTAGTTTTTGAAAAAATTAGTTTTTGAAAAAATTAGTTTTTGAAAAAATCAGTTTTGAAAAAATCAGTTTTACAAAAATCAGTTTTTTGCTAAAAAGGAACGTACCTACTAAGGTAGAATCAAGTTTCACTCGAAGGTATTGATGCAATCAACATTTTGAGCTTGAATAAACAACCTTCTCTAGGGTAGTTTTTTTAAAAAGCAAAAATAGGGCAAAATCTTCATCAAAAATCAGTTTTTTGCTCATAACTTTTTTTGAAGAGATGTACCAAGGGTAGAATCAAGTTTCACTCGAAGGTATTGATGCAATCAACATTTTGAGCTTGAATAAACAACCTTCTCTAGGGTAGTTTTTTTTAAAAAAAAGCAAAAATAGGGCAAAATCTTCATGAAAAATCAGTTTTTTGCTCATAACTTTTTTTTGAAGAGATGTACCAATGGTAGAATCAAGTTTCACTCGAAGGTATTGATGCAATCAACATTTTGAACTTGAATAAACAACCTTCTCTAGGGTAGTTTTTTTTAAAAAAGCAAAAATAAGGCAAAATTTTCAAAAAAATCATTTCAGCATCGGCCCCATTTTTTCGCTAGTAGTTTCAGCCTTCAAATTAAGGTTCTAAATTTTAGCAATTTGTATTTGTATTATTGAAAATTGTTTTCTTTTTTCTATATCTATCGCGTATCATTTTGACTGCTGAACATGGAAAATCGAACGAATATCGAAGACAGCGATAAAATAACGTTTACATATTGTATCTAAGTATTTATTTGTGCAAATACCGAATATCATACATGACACAGTAAATTTTTAAACAAAATCGATCTTAGCTTCAAATCCAGTATAATAATCGTATTGCGAGCCAAAGATCACAACCATCGTATTAGCTGAGGAAGTAACGATCTTTCTGTGCAAATCATTGGCGCAGTACCTAAAACAATTCATCATTTGAAGAAAAATGGAAAAACATTTATAAAATCAAATCTCACTTGACTCCATCGTGCAAATTGTGAGTTCGCAACTCCAAAATATCCCAAATGCACCAGTTTTTCTTCGCCCATTTCTGCGTCAATTCGAAATGATTAAATGTCGCACGAACTCTGCGTCCTGCTGGAGCCTTAAATATAAAAAATATATAAAAAAAATTAATTATTATCTCGTTTAACAATTTCAATTGTTTTCTATTTACAGTGATGACCCAAACGCATTTGGCATTTGCGGGATAATTCTTCGGATAATTCGGCGATTGAATGGTCGTCGGTCGGTTGACAGCACCTCCGCAAGTAAGCCCTGTTTGTTGAGCCGCTCTACCTTGCTGGCAAGTGGCTCCGGAGAAACCTGGTGGACACACGCAGCGACAATTTCTATCGACGAATCCGCCATTGCTGCATCTCACTTGCGCTCCACATTTTGCTATTCGAAATTCGAAACATTTCTAACTTTTATTAATTGATGTTGAAAAGATCGTTCGGGGATACTGACCACCGCATTTGTACATAAGATTGCCCAATTTGATGTCGGCGAAGCTCAGTGCGTCGCGTTGACCGATGAGGAAATGCTTGAATGGATCTCTAGTGACCAACGTGTTTCTATTATTGGTGGAAAACCCCTGAAAAAGGGATGAAATTAAAGAAAAATAGAAAAAATGAAATTGGATGACGAAACATTACATCGATTCCGTAATGCATGACCGAACTCATGTCGTACGCGACACCCATATCGATCGCGTTGACTTCCATGTTGAAATTGTGCATCATTTTCGGTTCCACGTTGTTTTCCAATACCAGCACGTGGGAATCGCGATCCGGACGAGACTGCTCGTGGTGGAACCCTAAAGCATGTCCGATTTCGTGCGCCACTGTCCCGATCTGCGAGTACGAGCGAGCCAATTCAATTATTCAATTATTCAATTATTCCATATTTTGCGATTTCTCGTATACGAGAACGGCAAAAAACGAGATGATGTCACAAAATCTCGTCTCTTTGTTTGAATGGTTCGACGAGATTTTTGAAAAATTTCGTTACACATTCTCGTTAATTTTTTGTTTCGTACGAGAAATCGCAAACTGTCATCTATGGTCAATTTACCGAAGTACACCCGTCTCCGATGGATATGTCTTGTCCCGCTTGGAAATAGGTGCGTCCAACGTGCGAAAAACATCTGCCAAACATTATTCAACAATTGCAATTGGATTTGTCAACTAAACTCTATCTATTAGTGTATATTGTGCACATTTGCACATTTTTTGGACTACGAAGCGACGATTTGTCTCTATTTAACAATTCGTGCAAAAAGTTCATTTCTCAGTTTTTGCACGAATTGTTTGAATTGAGAAATTTAAGAAATTTGATAAATTTGACAAATTTACCCGTCCAATCGTTTGAAGATAAGATGCGGTTCCCTGTAGTGGTCGGGGACTTCTTCAAATCGCACGCAAGAATTTTGTTCCCAGTGCTGCATTCCACTCAAGATGGCGGCGCGGTCTCCGAGAGCTAAATATTAAAAAAAAATAAAAATAAATAATTAAAAGAAAAAATGTAAATTTTTCAATTTTTTTTATTCTTTACAGCTGGCAGAGAGCCTGTACTGGACTCGCGCATTGGGCCATCGGTATCTCTCGTCGTGATGCGCTTTTCTCGTCTCGATCGTGCTGTTGAGCATTTCCAGCTGCTCATCACTGAGGTACATGTCACCTTGGTACAGTGTGTGGCCTTGGTCATCGAACCCCGAATTTTCAGTCTCGATTAAAGCCGACTATTGAAATTTTAGAAATTTTAGAAATTTTAGAAATTTTAGAAATTTTAGAAATTTTAGAAATTTTAGAAATTTTAGAAATTTTAGAAATTTTAGAAATTTTAGAAATTTTAGAAATTTTAGAAATTTTAGAAATTTTGAACTATTGAAATTTTGAACTATTGAAATTTTAGAAATTTTAGAAATTTTAGAAATTTTAGAAATTTTAGAAATTTTGAAATTTTGAAATTTTGAACTATTGAAATTTTAGAAATTTTAGAAATTTTGAAATTTTGAACTATTGAAATTTTAGAAATTTTAGAAATTTTAGAAATTTTAGAAATTTTGAAATTTTGAAATTTTGAAATTTTGAACTATTGAAAT